>BGPR01006905.1:10377-75791 GCA_013235015.1 Araneus ventricosus
TCATTTTTTGAAAAATAAATATAGTTAAATAATGCTTCAAAAGTAAATAGCATCGGTATTACAGTAACATAACTTTCTTTTTATATTAAAACTCTTTTTACAGAAAAAATATTTCTTTTATTGCATTCTGCGTTGGAATGACTCTACAAGAAATAAGTACTGACTGTTTTAAAAAGTTCGAAAATAATGGACTCCTGCAACCAATAAAATCACTAGAAAAAATGAAAATCGCCTCTTTTTTGGATTTTTTTTAAATTTCAGCTTTCTTTGTTTGATCATATAGAATATTTCTATATTTATATCTGGATGTAAGCATTATGCACATTTATCGACTTTCGTATGCATAACCGTAACTGGCTTACTGCAAAGATTAGAAAGCACTTCCATTGAAATTGATCGTGTTCCATTACAGGAATTGACCGTACGGTTAATTCGATTTCTGAAACAAGAGCATTAGTTTGTTTGCATTTGTTATTTAAAAGTGAATCTATTGATTTCGTTCGATGTAACTCAAAAGGAAATAAAATTTTAGTTTGTTACATTAGCAACAATTATATGGATAAGAGTGAGATAAACCAAAGAAAATCCGAATTGATTTTCTATGAAATAATTATTTCTAACAGAAATATTGGATATACAGATAAAATGGCCATTAACATATAAAGAGGCTTATTCACCACAGACTATTTGCATCCTGACATCATTAACAATTCACTTGAATGTTATTTTCATTTGACGAGTTAAAATGAGCTATGTACAATAGTATAGATTGAGTATACTTTAAGTGCTTCTTACAATTATCCCATATTTTAAAAGAGAAATGTAACGTTCAAATATTATAAGAATTCTAAAAGTTTATTTTTATAATAAAGGAAAAAGAATTATTTATAAGAATACTAGACAATAATTTCAAAGTAAATATTTGAAAAAAACTGGCGACATTTTTAAAAGAGCTAAAGTATTGCATTTTAAGAAGAATTTTTATTACAATTGAACTTTTTTTCTTGTAAAATGTTAAAATAATAGCTTTAACCTTAACAATTGAATTTAATTCACAAATAAAAATTCGTCCGACGTGTAGCTAACTAAAAATAACTAACTAACGCCATATAACTCAAAAAGTAAATGAAATAATGTTTTCTTTTATCTTCACATGTTTTCATTCCTTTCCGCATAATATACATTAATTTCATATAAAAATTTTAATCTCCAGCATAACTGGGTGAAAAATTCTTTGGTAAATCGAGGATCAGTTTAGAAACAATTTGGATAACAAGAAACTGTTAAAGAGTAACTTCCGTTAACCAATTACCTGTTGTACAAATATTTCAAGTTTCTAATACTTAAATCAACTTCATAAGCAGTGGCGGTTCGTCCATTAGGGATTCAGAACTGCAATCCTCCCTGAAATTATTTTGAAAGCTTGTATTTTCGTTTTTATTCTTATCTGATTACTTTTCCGCTTTGAGAGTTCAATAATCAACAAAAATGGTAAAAAAGGTAATAAAAAACGTAAAAGGAAGACGTAAAATCAATTAACAAGTAAGAGAGATCCAGGCTTGAGCTGCAGAAAGTTTTGCCGTTCCAATGCCAAAATTCGCGCACTGAGCAACTCTGAGCAATAAAGCAGAAGAAAAAAGCCACCCTTTCTCCTTTTGAATTTAGAGGCAATCAGCTGCAGTTATCAGAGACCGCGTTTGGCTAACGACTTTCGCCTTCGCTTCCTCATTTAGCTTTTCCCCACTTTCAGAATCTTTGATGGATGATAATTGCATTTGAATAATTCTTGATTTATGGGTTTCTGTTTCACGTCATGCTGATTCGACAAAAACGTGTTTGGTTAATTGAATATTCGTTTTCTATTGTTAGAAATCACTTTCCGAAAACAAGATGATTATTTAAATATAATTTTCTAAAATATTATTCAATTAAAATTTTATATAAGGAGGGGTCAATCATTATTATTAGAGGTTTCTAAGTAAAGCTGAACGTTGCAGACCTTCAAGAAATCGTATTTTCACAACTTTCGTGGGGCGAAAAAATTGAATATAATAAATGTACGTCGCATTATGCCGGATTTGAACATTGTTCAAAAGCCCCATATCAGCGAAAATTTTTGCAGCACTTCTTGTTTTAGAGCTGAAGAGCCGCCACTGGTCATAACCAAACGCTTCGATTTTAATTCTTTATTACAGTAGATTCCGCTTAATATGATCGCGGTTAATGTTATCATTCTCTTTATATTATCAAAAACCACTTGTCCCGAAGCAACGTATTCAAATGTACACAAAATTATTCGTTTAGTGTGATCACTACATCGTTTAATGTTATCAGTTTTGAACCAGTGTTGACGATTGATGTTTGTAGAATTTCTCGCTCCACTTGTAAGGAAACATCTGGGGGCCACTTTCCCCCACACATCCCAAGAATTTCGCGGTTTATTTTTCAAGACCTCTCTTTGAAGGTCGTCCATTTAGCGGGCAGGGATGTGAGCGGTCGGTAATTGTCATTAAACCTCCTGAAGGTATGCAAAAGGAAGAGTATGAAGAGTGGATGTCCATTGAAGAGGACATTCCAGTAGCTGCCACAATAACAGACTTGGACATTTTTTCCAAGCAAAACCAAGCAATAAGAGTTGATGATCCAAACGGGAACGAATGTGTTGAAGAAAATCTTCCAACGAACGCCGAAATGAGTCAAGCCCTTGATATTTTGAAACGCGGCGTGCAGCATCGTTCAAAAAATTTTAAAAAACAATACGATTATGAACAATATATAAATGAACTGTTAAGGAATAATTGTCGTCAAGCAACAATTAATGAATTTTTTAATTGTTATTTTTGAAATAAATTTTAGATAGCGCTGAGGTAAGTGTTTTTTCTTCTTTTTGTTTCTTTTCCCTCGATGTGATAAAAATATAGATGATTTTACCCAATTCGGTTATTGTTACCAATCGGTTAATGTTATCAAAATTCTTAAGTCCGGAAGTGATCACACATTAAGCTGTGTGAGTTACTATACTTCTAAACTAGGTTCAAGGAGTTATAGCTCTGATATTCTAAAATTCATTTCTGGGGGCTTTATTTGTAAAGCAAAGAATTCGTCTGAAGATCTTCCGTTGAAGAAAGGCATCCATGATGGATGTTGCATCACTAAAGAGCATGTTTCTACAATTATCTACGATCGAAAAAAAATTATCTGCCATTCAGATTCTCCTGACGAGAGTAATTTAACATTCAATACATCGGAAACGACAAAGGACCGTTAGTTTATCCTTAGTGTAGATTAACATTTAGTAGGTAATGTGAAGTTTTATTTTCATTTTGTTATTAATTTGGCAATAATTAAAACAGTTACGGGATTGTGGGGTAACTCACTGACGTTACTTTATTTCTTGCCATGTTAGAAACATTCCAACTGTGTCAGTGACTGTAACAGTAAGTATCCATCGGTGGTAGCATGTCTGAAAATAAATTACTTCCATTACTATTTAATTTAACGACTGCATGATTAAAGTAACGACGACATAATGAAACTGCCGAAGCTTTGCTTCTTAATTGAATCCTTACATGTTTTAATTGGATCTCGGCACTGTGAAACATTGATCTAAAAAACTCGAACGGTTGCTGCAATACGTTTATATACCAATACTGAGAAATTAGTTAGGGAATTAATTGTAGGATGCGCATACATTCAAAGACAAAATTCGGTGAATAGCGCATAATTAACGCTATCATGGGTTCGCATTCAAGGAATCTGAAGCTACAACAAAGTAAAAGTATTTGTTTGGATTTATATTATTTAACGAAAATTTCCTGATAATGTATGCTGTTAACCCTCTGACTGCGTATCCCGCGATTTTCGCGAGTTGGAAGAAATCCATTTTCTGCTGCATCTTACGATTTTCGCAAGCTAATGGGTTTACTTAATAGTTTTAAAACGTTGAATCGTATTTCATTAATAAAGCATTGCATGTAAATAACTACTCGTTTGTTCCGACGGCATTTTAAAAAAATTTAAAACTTTGCATCCAACAGTATTTTTTAAAAATTCGGTAGTTAGAGGGTTAATCACGTTGATTAATAGTCGTACTGAAAGATCTGTATGGGATGCACTTCGAAAACTCTTATATTGCATTGCATGTAGATAACTATTCGTTGTTCCAACGGCATTTCAAAAAAATTTAAAACTTTGCATCTAACAGTAATTTTTAAAAATTCGGTAGTTATAGGGTTAATTAAATCACTTCGATTAACAGTCATACTGCAGGATTTGTATGGGATACAGCTCGAAAACTCTTATATGGGGCCCAGTTACTTTTTGTTTTAATGCATAGTTTTAAAATTGATTATTTTTTTCATCTAATTATTTATCAGTATAAAAGATTAAGATGAAAAATGAAACTGTTCATATTAATTAATTTAACCATTGATTATTAAAGTGAACATAGGATATTAATTAAATATGAATTCAGTAATATGAATATAATAAAATGAAAAATAAAGCTGCAAAATAAGTTAATTAACTATTTCATAAATTTTTAATAGTTAAAATAGTTGTATATAAATTTTTAAATTAATCTCCAGGATTTCTTTTGTTATAATTTAATTGTTATTTAGTTTATTTAAATTACAGTTTTCCTTGTGTTGTGCATATCTCTTTACCGTATTCTTAAAACTTTATTTGCCTAACAGTATACCGATCAACTGTGGTAATACGCCATACGATTGACGGTCAACGGAATGTAATATATGTGAAATCTGAAATTTACTTTTCCCTCAGATTTCCAAAAATTAAATTTATGATTGATATATTATATGCTTAAGACAACAATAGATGAGATGCGTTAGATTTAAAGGAATGTATTGTAATATTCTTATCGAATAAAAAAATATATATTTGTAGAATTATTAAAATATGTAAAGAAAAGAAACTAATTAGATAAAAATATCGTTTGGCTAAAAAAGAAATTAATTAAAAAAATCGTTTGGCATTAATTCTTTTCTAAATGTTATAAAAATAGTGCGGCAACGATATATTTGTCTTTTGCTAACGTTGCATTGCAACGAAAAAGAATAATGAGATTGAACACGGAATTCGATGTCAGTGATGTAAGATTTGTGATGTAAGTGAATGTGTTTGTTTTACATGTTTGTGATGTAGGATAATAAGGTTGATGCTGCTCATAAAGAAGGCTCTACGATTCTTCATGCTATGCTGAAATACATCACAGTATGGTAGTGGAAACTTCTGTGCAACAAGTTCAGAGTAATAAGTAACATCTCAGTCATTTCGAAGTTACTGGACATAAAATGAAGATATTAAGTTTCCCAGCGCGTGAAATAGAAGTGATAATTCCTTTTCTAGAATATTTTAGCTCAGTTTTACTTACAGGCTGCAAATTGTAACTACGCTTTAGAAGTGAGTTTTAAATTCTCACACATTGGATTATAATCTGTGAAATCTTCTTGGGTATGTATCTTGTCTAATTTGGTGAATAAATTTGTCATCGTCCATTTTTTTTTTCTGTCTTGATTACCTTAAGTTGCTTTTGCAGCTAAGTGCCAGAACTCTGAAAGATTTCACGAAACGAAATGATTCGTAATTCTAGTGGCTGGCGTTTAATCTATGAAAAGAAATGAATTTACTAGATCAAAGGGATTCTATATCTATATCTTAAATTTTCTTATCTATATGAAAGAATCCTGTACGACTCAAATATGGGACGAGAAGTTGTCGAATAAGTACGCAGGTGCATGCTTCCCTAGAAAGTACAATAACGGTGGTGGTGCCTGGTTAACAAGCCCATCGCATATGACGGGACGTACCTCCTTTGGGAATTGTATGTAGAAGGACCGGGTCGTAATGGGTTGAGCACTCGTGTTATTATCTGCGGCGACCGGTCATTTCGGAACTCCGCATGCTGAGTTTAACCGAGTTTTTTCTCTTTTTGGTTCTCCATATGAAAGAGAATCTACAATATAGAAAGAAAACCTCGACTACCGTCAGAAAACAGATTTTCTATCTGATTTCTAAGTTCAGAACTTTAGTTCACTTATTCTAAATTTGTAATGAACAGACATAGAAAAAACATTTCCGAAAAGGGATATAATTTTAAGCTCTTTAGAGAATAACCGCAAACCGTGTGCACCTGCCCTGCCGCGGCACCCGGAGTCCTGAATAGCTCGAGCTGCTGCAATAGCTCGAGTACTGAGGCCGGAGACCTAGTAGCCCATCACCGGGCTACGGCCCGACCCCTCCCGAAGGAGGTACGTACTATCACTGGAGGGAGGTAACACAACCCCCCACCATTGCTATAACCCCAGAGGAAGCGAGTTCCCGCTTACTTATTTGGCGGCAACTCATCCGTGTACTCGCGCCCCCGGGGGGACTCTTTAGAGAGTAAAGATAGAAATATTATTGCAAATAACTTTCTGAAGCTATGACTTTGATTCAATTCGCTGCTGAAATGTACACCCTCCTTTCTCCCTCAATTAGCACTATTTTATTTTCTTTCTACAAGAAAGAGACTAATAAAGTTGAATTTCACGATAAAGCTTTCCCCGTTCTTTATTTTCATTAATTTTTATCTTTAGACATTCCATCAGACTGATTTTCCCCCCAAAACTTTCCTTTACATCCATAACTTCTCATTTTACTCATCACTTAATGTAAGGCATCGCAGCTTTACTATCCCCTGCCAAGAAATATCTTCCCCCTCTTGTCTTAAAGAAGTAGTAGGAAGGAAAGCGGTGCTGTTCTCTCATAAAAAATGTTGACAAATGAAGATTGCATCTTCCTTGGATTTCGAACTTTTTGTTTCCTGATTTATCGATATCCGGGGAATTGGCCAAACCTATTTAGCTCGGTGACAAAAATAAGTGCTATTGCAGGTAAGCGTGAAGTGTAAAGGTGAGAGAAATATTGATGATAAGCCATATAACACTTCTTTTTTCTTCATTGTTTCTTTCTTAGCATCAAAGAAAGAGAAAGAATGTTGTATGCCGAAAAAAATATTTTGCTGACTTGTTGATTACATAAAAATACTTGGAAAGAGATAAGTCATTGTTAGATGATTTGCTGGATTTAAATCTATGGTTTTGATGTAACATTGTAAACACTAACCTTAAATACTTGGTATCTTCTCAGAAACTAATAGAAAGTGTATTAATATCTATTTGAAAATAACTGAATTTTATTAAAATTGAAAAGTGTACCAAGATTTATTAGATATGATGGATTCATCGAATATAACGATCTCTGATCTAAACTTTATCTGTTCTTTCAAGGTAAATTAATAAATCGGTCTTTCACCTTTTTGTAATGAAAGATAGGGGGATTTGGGTAGATTGATACGCGGGAACATTTATATAGTCCATAAATTTTGATGATTATTATGGCTCAAGTTGTTCACATCCCCTCATATATATGCCACTGTAACCCATAGCATACGGTATATTTTTTGGCCATGTTGGGTCAAAAGTTAATTTACAAATGAATCAAACCGCTTATCTTCTAGTCTAAGTAAATTTTACTCTAAGTACGTGTTATGTGATTTCTTTAACTAATCACGTTTTCCTGCCAGGGAATCTACTCCAAAGGTAGGAAAAAAACATTTATTTTTCTGAACTATATTAAGTTTTGTTGTTTTTCAGAGTTGATTTCGCGTGGTCACTTGTTTAAGTAAAAAAGTCTCTTGGGGCAGATTGATACAAAGTTAATTGATACTTATCTTCTGTGTGTATCAACGTATTTACAGCAACTACTTTGTAAAATCGTCTTCAGAAATGGAGAAAACGTAAAAATGAACTATCTAAGAGAAACACATAATTAAGTATTTGTTTAAACAATAAAAACTGTTTGAATTTCATTGCAAAAATGAAAAGTTTTGTTGTAGATTAAGTTTAAGCTATTTTCTTACGAATTTATTAAAATTGGAGAAAAAATTGTACTGAAGCTTAACTAATATTATCGAAAAGATAATTTTTTGTATTTTCCGATGGTGCAAAAATTATTTTTGTGCTACATTATTTTCGTAAGTCATCAAGGAAGAACCCGAAAATTTCCCTTAATTTTTAATTAATTAAAGTTTCAAAAACGGCTTCGAGATTCACATTCCCTCCCACCAAAGTATTCACACACACACACGCACACACACATTCTCCTTTATTATTTGTCGAGATAAATTATTTTCTAAGACGTTATTTTTTCAATTTTCTAGTCTCATTAAAAATGTTGAACTTTGATTAAAATAAAAGTTTGTTACTTTGCGAAACTTTCAAACCTTGATTTGGAATATAAAGTTTATCGATGAAACACATTTTGTTAATCCCAGACCTATTAACCATCATTATTTTCGATATTTCCGTGTGTATCAATGTACCCTTAGTATGGGGCAGATTGATACAAATCCACTTTTAGGAAAAAAGTGTAATAAATATTTTATTATGTCATTTATGACCAAAACTCGACTGAAATCCTATATTAGATGAATGCATGTATAAATTTAGTGTATTAGTTCTAATTATTACCGTTGGTAAAATAATTTTTTAGCTTTCCAAAAAAAGGGTATCAATGTCCCGCATTCCCCCTACTTCTATATTACATTTAAAATAACTGGAAGAAATTGTAGTTCTGTAGTTTTAAAATCCATTCTAGATACTTCATTTTAAAAAAAGCTAGAAATATTTTAAGATTATTTAATAAACAAAAGCATTAGTTCCTTGGGGCGTGGATACGTTCCCGACCTTTCTAATTGAATAAGAAACTAGTTGAAAGATATTGTCGTTTCAGAATTCTTAAATCCAATTTGGAAAATTTATTTTTATAGCAAAATACTACTAAATTCCAAATGTCCAATATCTCGGCATAATCAAAATCTGGGCAAATCGATACCTAAATGGAGATTCTCAGTTTGGCTCAATTAAATACTGCTTCAACTAGAATTACAAATTACTAATTAATAGTTTTTAACACTAAATCATGAAATATATGTTGATTATAGACTTGTGATGGAATATTGTCATAATATCATTGACGATTATAGAGTCACTATAAATATTCCATATGAATGTGCACAGAATGTGTTTAAAATAGATCCCTTATAGGAAAACTATCTATTGCAATGGAAGATTTTCATCGATCGCGATCTCTAGAACTCAAAACACTCCTCGTTTTAAAGTTATAAATGTAACTTCCCATAACTTCTTTATGAAGATAGAAGATATTTTAAATTAAGCGAATTTTTGCATCATCAATACGAACAACTTCAGTAATGAAAGTTTTTCGATATTTAGAATAAATTGTAAAGTAGGAGCTAAAAAGTGATTTTCACCCCCTAACTTCGACTGCTTTTTAACCTAAACTTGGGACATGTTGTTGGAAAGATCCAATCATTTGCATTTTCTGCCACTCCCTTTCTTCGTCATAGCTCCAACTCTAGTGAAAATAGAAGAGGAAAGGGGAGGGGGTCCTTATATCTCCGGATGAACGAAATCTGCCTTCTCCTTGCGGCTTGCCGACAAAATATTGTTACGAAAACCATCCTGTGTGTGTACGGTGAAAACAGTCCAGCAGTATAACGGAGAATGACGCTTTATTCACAAATATTCAGGAGAACACGAAGCTCAGGTAACAGGAACAGCTCTTATACAGATCAGCAACCCAAACAGACAACAACTCACTAACAGTAACGACACTTTCTGATTTAGCAACACGAACAGTCAACAAATCACTAATAATGACAATAACAACACTTCCAACAGCGCTCAGCTCACCGGCTTTATAGCTCGCAAATGCAGACGAAGCCCCAAAGTCATCCCCTCCTTTCGGTTGCCTCCCTTTATATACCCTTGCTCGACTTGCTCACATGGAATTATCTAATACATTCTGCGTATCTCCTCTCCTAATAGAGATATCGAGAAAATTATTGCATTTTCGGCAAACTTCGTTTTTCGCCAAGGTTGCCAAATTTGTCGCCAAGTGGTCAAAATGGTTGCTAAGGTCAGAGGTTCGGGGCCGGGCCGTCGACAGCATTCCGTAAGTACCCCTGTAAAATTCTCTTCCTAACTATAAGAATAGAAAGGCAAGAAAGTAATATTACGTTTTTGTAACAATATTTATCTATTTATTTGCTCTTTTTAATAAAAGGAATTTCCTAAGTCTTCAGTGTTTGATTTTCATTATAATTTGACACAATTTATTACAGTAAGGACGCAATTTTTATGATTTAGTGAGTGAAACTATTTATTTGAAAGTTATAATATTTAATTGAGTAAAATGCAGCTGAATTAAATACAGTTTCTGCACGAACTTAGATATTCATTTGAAGAAAGTTCGATGCAGACCTAGCAAAGAAATCTTTGATGGAATTACGGAACACATGACGAGCGTTGCATATCTAAAGAGTATGCTTTGTCAGCTGCAACAGAATTTCTCTGTCATAACAACATCTTCACGTTTGATCTATATCAGTTATATCATTAAAGGCTTCTTTTATAGAAGCCCACTTGTTAATAATTAACTTAATTACAAAATTGCAATTTCTGAAGTTCAGCCAAAAATCAGTCATCCATTAACTTGTATCGTTTAATTACTGCCAGTGAATTTGTTACTTATATATAATACGGCCATACGCCACAATGCTAAAATTTTTAATAATTTCTTTTTTAAATTGCAAAAAGTTTCCTTAGAATCTAAACCCATTTAAGGCAATTTTGAGCTTAAAAATATTAGTTTATATTGATTATTTCTTTTTATAATTAAAGTAAAGAAAATATATAAAACTACCTTAATCTTTAAAAAAAACTGAATAAACTGACAGGGAAATTAGGAAAGGAGAAAACATACCGAAAAGAAAGAAGGTAAAATTAGGAAACGCCAATTTCGTTATCATATTTCCTTTAAACTGCTTTACATTTCCAGTGGCCCGCAATATAATTAGAATTAAGCTACCCATTTAGTTAAAAGCATTATATAAGGACTTAAATAGTTAATTAAAGAGGATATTGAAAGTGTCTCCATAATATTTCAAAATGCTCTCTCCACTTTCGACATGATATCCTCCAAATTATTCACTTAAACTTGTGGAACACGATATCGCACGCTGTATTTCCTACGCAAACGTGATATATATTTAAATGGAAAATAGAATTCTGCAGGATGTTGAATCTGACTGAACCAATCCATCCACATTTTAAATAAATTTCCATCCTTCAGAAAGTTTCCTGGCAATTTCGAATGAATTTTCCGATGAAGTGTCTTCGGTCTCAAAATCCTCTAAATCGAATACTGTCTGGAATCGTGCGTGACACTTTTGCTCAGATCCTAAACAGCTCGATCCGTAAGGATGTACTTAAAGTCCATACATCTTGCTTATTTACATAGTTAATTTTAACTGATTATATTATTTTTAGGTTAGTCCTGGACTTATTAAAATGTTTTAGTGTCCTAAATTTTATTGAGCATTCACCCTTGGGGAATCCCAATTGGTAAATTTGTTTTTATCCTTCTTATTTTTAAAATTTGATAATTTTATTCTTGTATTTTTATTGTTGTTTGACTGACGTGGACTTGGTGGATTATATTGTTTTCTGGACTAGTGAGAGACAGTTTCCCTCGTACTTGAAAAGGTTTAACCTTGCCTCGACAGCAAATTGCTCGTCTGGAAACACAAACGGCACTCCTTTGCATTATGCGACAGAGTGCATTCTGGCTGCATTCTACCACATGACTAAACCGGCACAGCAACATGAGCTAATCTGGTTCCGCAACGTCGCTTCCAACAAAGGCTCCCGACTTAAAATCCATCGATTGCTGCACCATCTTCATGATTTTCAAGAGCTTTTTCGAATAAATCCATGTTCATCTCTCACTTCAAGCCCCTTCCATTACCTGCAATTCGACATGGGGAATTTTTTGCGCCCTCTTCGTCGAAGTAACAGCGCACCTGAACTATTCTCCTTTTCCACACAGAAGAACTTCCACTTTATGGCGAAAAGAACAATCAACAGAACAGACACACATGTGCTTTAACATTCGCATTTTAGTTTGTATTTCTGGACTTCTTTATTTGATTAGTTTTTTTCCTCTCTTGTTCGTTGATATTGCACACTTCATACTCATTTTTATTTCCTTTATACAGTTTTTGTTTGCATATAGTTTTATATGATACTCCCCTTTGTTTCTTGTATATTATCCCGGATTTTTAGATTTGTATTTTTGCATCCTTTTCTATCTCTCTGCCTTCGCCTTTATTTGCTAGACAGTTACGGAGCGTCTTCTGATGTCTTTTCCACTTCATGGCTGCCACACTGTTTAAATAACCAAAAGGTTATAGTCGCAGGGGCATGAAGTGGTGTTCTATTCTGTTCTGGTGAGAGACCACGGGGTTTGTTCTTGATTTTCTTTTGATTTTTAATGATACTTTACAAAAATTTTTATTGCCTTCTTTTTACTGGTGTGTTGTGCTGAGCTCGTGCTTGAGTTTTGCTCATTCGGATACATGCTGGGGGCTCCTCCTTTTGAGTGTTTTGAATGTTTTTAATGTTGGTTCCAGATCTGGTGATAAAAACCAAACAAAATTCCATTAATTTATGGCTCTCTCGGAGTGTAATATCTATTCAGTGGTGTATTGTTTTTTTCTTGTGTGTGTGTGTTTTAGGTTACTTTATTTATTTTGTTGTTGTCCTTTTTTCCAATATTTGTAACGTTCTGTCCTGTATTTGTGACGCTTTTGCGTGTGTCATGTCATATTGATATTCTTGTATTGCTTTTATATTTCCCCACCGGTCTGCTAAAAGCCTTACACCCTTTAGGCGAAACCGGTGTAAGTTTTAAATAAAATAAATGAATAAATACATCTTGCTGTCTCGTTACTTGGTTGCAAATCGACTTTCGGCTTTTAATTCAATATCTGTGATATATTTTTCAACATTAATCCGGCTTTGTTTTCGTTTCCAAGCTTCAGCCTTTCTACTTCTAGAAATGAGATAAAGCTCAAATAACTACATGAGTCTTCCGAAATTTTAAATTCTCATTGAAATTTTTTTCCCAATTATATACAGCAAAAGCATGTGAAGTAATTGATTTTGCTTTAAGTACTTTTGAGAGTATGCAATAATATGCTAGAAAAATAATTCTGAAAATTCATTCTAAAATTTCAGATTTCAAATGCATTTTTCAACATTAATCTAATTTTATTTACATTTTCCGATTTTGAAAATTCTTCTCTGTAAAACGAATTGAAACTGCAACGCAAAATGTTTCAGAAAAAGAAATATATTATAAGGTATTTATCAAAAACTGCTTATTAATTTTAGTACAGATATGTTTGTTATAAAGTTAAAGGGGAAACGTTAATATCTTAATCTTTTTCAGCTACAAACGCACAGTAAGAATAAATAGGGTATAGCAAAGGTGTTCCACAGTTTCAATCTTGAAATCTCCCTACTTGATTCACACTTAATTTGCTTATATTTTTACATTTTACAAGTACTCACATGAAGCTAAAGTTTATAATTACAATATACATTTATTCAAAATTTTATTTTTGTAAACTAATTTCAGGATAAGAATCAAATAATTTTTCTTCAGTCACCCTTCTGCTTAACACATAGATAATAGTGCAAACATTGAAATTTTTTTTCTACAGAGTCAGTTTCGTAATGTTTGTCATATCTGTCCAATGTGATTGAAATGTGATTTGTTTAACAAATTTTTCAAAATTTTCCAATTTTTATAAAAAAAATCGGAAATTTGTTTCCTCATCAAATTACATTTTATAAATGTAATAAGCAAATTATTTTATCTCGTCTATTTTTAGATCTGCACAAAGCATAGCCTTTAAAACATTTTAGAAAACTAATTTAATAAAATCCATCTTAAAATGTATTTAACTAAATAAGTTATATTCTTTTGGAAATTTCGAAATTTTATTATTTAATAAAGGAACGGAAATTTATAGATGAGATGTAAAATAGGATTTTCAAATGTTAAACTTCAGCATCATAGCATATGATACGAACGTAGTAAGCAAATAATTTTGTAATAATCATATTTTAGTTCTTTACATTATCTTTCCGTCTTAATTCGAGAGTGTCCTCTTCTTTTTTATAATTACTTATTTTAAAATAATTACTTATTTCCATAACACAACTGGAAACTTTACTACAAGTCCATTATTTTTAGCGCCATATGCATGTATAATTTGCTCACGAAATATGCCTTGTTTAGGATAGTGTCATTACACAAATGTGCTGGATTTTTAAAGAGGATTAAACATCGCGAAATTCATTCTAATGAGCATGGAGTTATAAGAACAAATAACAACGATTATTTTTTGGAAGAGAATTTTTCTTCACAAAAATATTAGCTATGCGTTTATCAGCTGTCCTGTCGATTAATAATTTCCTGTACTCAAAATAAAAAAAAATAAAATCCTTTAATTTTGATGTTCATCTTATTTTTGAGGAACAAATATGTCTTTAAATCATATGGACGAGTTTTCTGGTTTGTTTATTTTGGATTCACATACCGGTTTCGGTCACACCCCTATTTAAGCAATCGCCAAATCCATTTGGATACTGTATCAAGAGCCAAGTTCGTCACATCAGTTCTTTCTTTTGTACACAAAGCGTCGATTCTGTGTTCTTTGAGTTTGTGTAATCCCTTTTGTTTATATCGGTTAAGAAAAAGCTCTTTAAACGGCTAAACTCCAAATGGAACGATTTCAGTTAGCTAAATCGTTTAGTTAAAAATTTAACCGCCAGTGATTATCTAAATCGTATGGTTAAAAATTTAGCCGCAAATTTAACTGCCAAAAAGATTAAGAATCGCCAAAAAGAGTGATAACGAACAATTATGGGAACCTTTTTATAAAATTTGGCTGTTAATTTAAGTAAACATTGAGAACTACAGCAATAGGAACACAAAATTTAATATTTTCAAAGTAACTTCAAGTCATAACAGTAGAAAACTCTACTTTAAACATTAAGTAACATTTTCAGACTGTTGAAATTTTGAAAATTCTCATTGACTTAGCATTACCACCGGAAGTCGGTCGTTATGGTGGAAGTTCTACTTTAATGCAAATAAACAAAACAGAAAACTCGTCCATTGCAACTTCCCTTCTCTTTCATCATTTTTGAAGAAGAAGCCTTTTAATTTTTTTTAAAAAAAACTTGTTTTGGTTTAAAAGCAGTCATAACGCTCAAAAGAATCACCTCTCCTCTATTCAAATTAACTGAACTGAAGAACTCCTTTTTAGATTTTGGGTTCATTTGAACAACAGGTAGAGTGTTTATGGAATTATTTCTATTCAATTTTAATAAATCAACAGATTATGAAAGGTTAAACATTCAATAAATTCGATGAATAATATTAAGAATAAACTAACTATAATCGATTTAATAACTCGTAAATTAAATCGATCTTCTATGATTTGAAAGTAAAAGGCGAAAACAATATTTTGGAAGAAAAAAAATACTTAAGTTAATACTCCATATTAATATCTAAGTTTGAAGAATAAATAAAAACTTATATAACGAAATCAAAAAATATAGAGCAATAAAACGTAACAATCTGATTTCAATTGAAATAAACTTTTGCTTATTTTTTTAACATCCGTGCAGAAAAACATTAGAAAATATTTACAAAAAATTCAATCCTAACATATTGTTGGTTTTTCCCACTTCTATAAAACTGTGAATCTAAGATCAGCCTTCTATTCTTGTCTTTTATATATTGAAAATCGCTCATCACACAAAACTCTCGACAAATTTTCGAACAAAGGAAACAATGAAAGACACAATATAGTGGAAAAAAAGAATTCAAAGCGAATTGAGAACCAAAACCTAGTTTAAATGTCAAACAGCACTACCTCCAAAAAGTTTTTTCTTTTGGGGGGTCTCTGTTGTGTATCGGGATCAAATATTAATCTACTGCGCTTGCATTAAAGATGATTATTATACGTATGTTGGAAGCTTATGGAAATAAAATAATGAATATCAAAAAACTGTCATAAAATCTGAGAAAACTGTTTTCTCTGGTTATGCGAAATCATAGATTTCGTGCTATGCGTTTAAAGCCAAATTTTATCATTCCAACCAACTATATACAGCTTTTTATGCTAGTTTTATAAGTCAGTGACTCGCACTGAATAAGGAACTGAGCATAGAGTCTCATGTGGGGAATTTTACTTTTAGTTCATTTCAGGTACATTAACTTCCCGTTTTGTAGCAATTCGTGGTCTATTTTAGGACCGACCTCACAATTTTAAACCGTGGAAAAATGACGAGAGTTGGCACTTCCCTCTCCAAAGTTTCACACCACACCAGCGGAAGGACGTTTGACCCACATCAGATTTAACGCTCACAAGGCCCGCAAACAAGGTGGATCTTCAGAGGAATCGGTTTAAAACCTGGAGCCTCCGGGTTCCAGGCCGAGACCTTACCAATAGGCCATCACGGTCCCCTCATATGGAGAAGGGCTTCAATTATTTGCTGAAAAATTTAAATTTAATTCTAAAATATACTTTAAAATTCTGTTTCTTAAATTCTTCACTGTTACGTGCAACATGATATTGTTTTCATTAGCAAACAAACAAATGGATATCTGTTACTTTTTTAAGCTATTACTACATTGGGTTCCTGTAAAGTGAACGCTTGGAAGAAAAATGAAGACCTTCTTTAATTTATGATCATGGGCGTCTCGTGTAGGGACTGCGGTACTGCAGCCCCCCCCCCACTTTTTTCATTGTGTAAATTTAATCAATTTATTTTATTTCACATTTAATGTTTAAATTTATCAACAATCTAACTCATTTGTATTAAACGATTACGATATTCAAATGAAACGCGAAGTAAAACCTACGCAGAAAACGAAGTTCCCGATCTTTGTTTTTCACTACCCGAAGAAGAAGCTCAAAGGAGAAAATAACAATTCAAACGGAAACTGTGGATACTTCCAGATCCGAATTCCGCAAGCGCGGTAATACTGCGCAGGCTTTCTCTACCATGTTTTTAAGCTGAAAAGTTATGTGGAATTCGACAGTTCCCGTGACATTAGTAACGGAGTTTTAAACGTTTTCTCGCATGGAAAAATTTTTTCGCGTTCTAAAACTTTTAACCCTTTCTGGCGCAAGGCATTAAATGTTTTGAAATATGATGAAAAAACAGTGTGAATGAGTTTAGTTCATAGTCTAGACATAGAATTTACAATTTTTTTTAAAACTTACCTCATTCCGAGGGGGGGGGGGGCGTCCCCCTTACCCCCTCATTTAAAGACCCATTCGGACACAGTCATCTTGATACGCTCAAAAAAATATTGTTGAATCTTACACAAAATCATAAATTAAACTTCAAGAATATTGGAGGAAAATTGTCCAGTGAATTTGCTAAAATTGTAAATGTCAAGAACTCAATAAAATTCCTATCCCCTAGTCAAGAATTTTGGTAATTTTAAATCCATAATTTTTCGTAAATGAAAGTGAAATTTTATTGTGCTGCCATCTACATTCTAAAAGAAGAACTAGCAGCTGCCTTTTTCTGTAATTTTCCAGGTTTCAAAGTAGACAGTTTTTTTTAGAAAATTTTAAAGTTGGTATCCTCTTTTGCAACCACCGCGCCGGAAAGGTTTAAAAGTAATAAAGAAATGAAAGATAATTAATGATAAATAAAAATTTAATTGAAAAAAGTTTTTTTATTGTAATGGAATTTCTTACAATCCAAAAGATTTTTTTGATGATTTTTAGTTATAAATGCTGATGAAATACATAATAGAAATTTTTCGTGATACAAATAAGTTTTCAAAATTTTTGTGAACCCTAATATTCTGTACCTTTATATTTGGGATCATGATTCATTAGCCCAAATTAAGATTAGATAAATTAAGATTTAGTTAAGAATATTGATAAGTATATTCCGAATTTAAATTATCGCAGTCCATCTTTAGATAGATCTAACAGAATAAATTAATCATTTTTTTCTCCTCTTTCAATTCCCGTTACTACATAATACATCAGAGATGGAATTCAGTTTTTTAACTTTAAAAAAAGAATAACATTTTTACTGATGCACATAATATGAATCGGAATACGATTCTATGCAAGTGTTTTGATTTCAATGGATACAAAATTTTTTACTCGTCGTGCAAGCATTAGGATTAATGTTTTTGTTCTTTCGCTGAAACGAAACAAGAATGGATTTCATTTTTAAGTAATTTTTAATGATACTAATAAATAGTAATCGCTCACTCTTCTGTTTATATTAGTTATACTATAAAAATTTTTCTCGTTAATTCATAAGAAAATTATTTTATCTCTGTACTAAACTGTCATTTTAATGTTATTTTTTAAATGTAGTAAGGAATACAGAAAGCGGAACTGAAAAACAAATTTCGAGCTTAAATTTTTTATTTAAATTAATTTGTTAAAAAAATTACCTATTTTAAGAAATGATGTTATTAGTTATTCATTAAATATAAAACTACTTAAAGCAATGAAAAAGCCAAAAACTGTAGGTGGTTCAAATATGCATTACTGTACAGTGAAAGATTAATGATGTGCAGGAAGGACTGTACCCCCAAAATTACACAACACGAGCCGCCACTGTTTATGCCTTTTTAATTGGAGGAAATTTACATAAAATGGCAGACATATGACATATTTTGTCATATGTCTGCACATATTAGCTTACATCTACTTGCAAGTTTACTTTGTGCTGTAATGTCAAGTCCCCTTTTCTCCTGGGAGATGCGCATTGATTCCAAAATGAAATTCTTGAGGCGCACCTTAGGTGAAAACGGAGAACGAATCGACTCTATTTGACTTTTAAATGTATGTGTATTTTAAAAAGGTAGTAACAGTATTGGATGGGGTAGCTAGGAATAAATTAAATATTAAAGCAAAGTAGGTACCCAAAGTTAAAATTTAAATTATAATATATATTGAACAATTAATTAATAATTCTGGGTACTGAAATAAATTGCACGATAAAAAAGCAATTCAAGCTATACTAATATAATTCACCTACCTTTTCAGACCTGAAAAACCTAGCTACTATTAAAAGTCAATTTGCATATAGTGGTAGTACAATGCACATTGTGATATCTAAATAGAAAAATTAAAACAGAATCGAACTAGAATTTTAATTTTTTTTGTTTATTTAATAATTGTAAAGATTTTGATTAAACTGCCATGATTTTATAAATGAAATATTTTGATAAAGATGCACACAAAATGACTAAAGAACAATTCACATAAAATCACAAATTGATTAGCTGCAGCTTTTTTTTTTAAAGAAACAAAAGACAATAGCGCTACCATCAATAACTAAATTTTTTCATAAAAAGAAATTTTTAGCTCCATAAATTTTTAGAGCTAGAATGAAAAAACAGTTGAAGTCGTACTTCTCCGTCTGACCAGAAGTTGCAACTTGAAATCATATCAATTGAAGTATACATAATAGGCCTTATGTTGCCCAATAATACTGAAGATAAGGACGCACTGATATTTAGCCAGTTTGTTGGCTGTCACGCTTCTCACATTATTATTTGCACAATAACATTATTGGCGATGATCCATGTCGAACAGAAGCATTGAAGAAAAACGTTGAAGGCTTACACGCCTGTATTTATTTCTTTTTATCACATATATTTGCTGACGTCCCATACCGCACACGAATTCAGTTACGAATTTTCTTGCCAGAATTTTTTATATATGATCTTTCAAAGAACACGACTTGTAGGAAATTTTCTTTTTTCAAACAAAAAATGACGTTGCAGATTACCACCACACCATTCCATTCTTCATAATACAAAAAGAACAAAAAAAGCCCCCAAAGGCCCTGAGGCCCGCAGCCGCTACAACACCAACCGCACTTTCAGCCCATCACACAAGAAATTCAAATCGTAACGGAAAATGATTCCAGATACAGACGCATAAAACCTGATTACGCCAAACACCTACGCGAACCAAGATGTCGAAGAAATAATCCCGTTGCAAAATTTGAATTTAAAAATTAATAAAGTTGAAACCTTAATGGAAAAAACAACAAAAGTTAAGACAAATAATATTTAAATCGAAAACAAAGTAAATAATTAAGTAAAATTTAGAAATTAAATGAAACGGCTAAAAATTATCGTTTGAATTTCAAAATTGCCAAAGTTGCCACAAGAGATGAAAGAAACTTTGGTGGCGAAAAATTAAATTAATTAAAAATACTGACAAAACCGAAAAATGATGTTGATGCAATATTTGCAATCTAACAAACAGTAACAATAGTCGAAAATAGCAAAACAAACAAAACTATTAGACGTATTTTTACTTCGGTGCATCGCACTCAATCAAACGCGTCCCGTGATATTCAGATATATTTCTCAAAATGTAATTACAGATTTGGGAGAAAATATTATTCAAGATCATTTCGAATATTGATAGGCAAGTTGTAAAATAAATGCAACTCTATGATCACCATTCAAACAGGAAAGTCACTTCGTGGACAGTACATAAAATCACCCAGGAAAATAGTCGTAACACTGCTGCTTTTAGAAATTTCTTAATTTCTTGAGACATCAGGATATTAACAACAAACTTTGGCGCAACAATCACCAAATAACTCCTAGAGGGCGGGAATTTTTGCTCACAAAAGTTTTAAGTTTTTTTTCACAATTTTTTTTTCATTATAAGTTAAATAAAACTAAAAGGCTAGCTAACTCTGAAAAATGCTCTCCAAAGAAAGGCCTTTTAATACAAAAGGGAAAGAATGCTTTGAACATCAGCTTTACAACTGTAAAAGAAAAATTTACAAAAAATAAGAAGGAAAACTGGTAACCAAAAATAAAAGTAATTTTAAACTCTAGTTCAAAGAAACATTTAGATTAGTTATCTATAAAAAATCATAAAGTGTCGTCATCCCTTCAATTTCAAAAAAATGTAAAAGTGCAGTGTACAATGAAATACAACTAAACGATGATTCCTGATGGAGATGCATTCATAATACCAAAATAATAAATATCAAATTTGTTTAAAATATTGCTGCGAGGCAAACAGTGGGGGAACTTGTGTGCATTTACTCTTAAGAGGAACATAGTTGAAGTACCATTTGCTACACATTTTTTTTACGTTCCCAAAAAAGGTACAACATTTAACTAATTTGTAAGCACGGACGCTTCTTTTTCTGAGTGTTTTTTTAAACTTAAAATGGAAAATTCAGAATGGGACTTTGCTAATTAAGAGGACTAATTTTTTTCAAAGAAGTGATTGTATTTTGTTACCAGAGTACTTATTAAGCTACTACGCTATAACTATTTTTTTGTTTTGTTTTCAGTCAAATCTGCAGCTTAATAGCAGTTATAGTGTTTTACTTATTTTGAAAAGACTGTTTGGAGAATTCTTAATAAAATATTCTCCTTATTTAAAGATCGAGATGAAAAATATAAAAAAAAGTTTTATCGTTTGCTCTTAATAGCATGCCTGATATTCGTAATTAATAACTGCGAAGATCTTTAATATTTTAAATGAAATCCTTAATGAATAGTTCTTTCTAACTTTTGGAAACCTAATGTGTTCGAAATGCGTACAATAAGCAATGAATCGGTATTCGAGGAATACCGAAATCTCCTTAAATTTCGAATCTCCAGTCCAAGACATTGTAGAGGATAATGTTCTGTAATGTTAATCAGCATGATATTGCATTTGTTAAAAGCCTCTTTTTAAAAAAAATTAAAGTTTTTTTCTAATTTAAACAAGTATTGCTTTATTTTGTAAATTATAAAAATATGTCAAACTTCATTGACTACTTCTTTTCCATTTCATTCTCTAAAGTCAATAACGCGTAAGACAGCACAAATATGAATATATTTTACGCTATTTTAGGGATTAAATAACTATTACAGGACTTGTTTCCTATCTCCTTTTATGTCTATCCTTAGTTAGCCCTCGATTCTCTTTCAGGATAAATTTATTACCAAACCATTCTTTCCTCCGTCTCCATTCTTTCACCACGAAATTCCACAGTTATTTTCAATTTATGCGGTTCTCTCCAGCGTTAGTCAGCCTGAAGGCTACATTGTTTTGAGGAAGAATCTTTATTGATTTTGCTCTCCGAGTGGAAACAGTTGCTGCTGCACTTAAGTCATCGAGATGGAACGGTATGCATCTCATTTAGGTTTCATCTTATCCTTTCTTTTCGAAAGATATCTGACTTATTAGTAAAACTCGACGAACACTGGGAAGTAATAAACTATGCTCGTAAGAATTTTTTCTAAGATTTCACAGAAAGTGCTTAGCACTTGTATTAGATGGATTTCGGATTCTAGTAGTAATTAGAATGGGAAATAGATATTTTCTAGAATCCATTAAACTTATGGAATGAATCTTATTCATTAAAGAAAATTACCTTCTTAGAAGATTTATATAGCTTTGAATTAAAGTTCTTTTCGTCTCATTAAAAGATTCCTTTTATGTTTTTGTTCATTTTATTGTTTTTATCTAGTTGATTTTAATTATTGAAAGTTTCTAATTATAGAGGTACTTAGAAAGATTCGACTGATGATGCTAAAAGTAGAGGAAATTAAGCATTTTTTAAAGAGTAGTGCATTAGATATTTTTAAGGTTGAGTTGTTAGTTATTCGTAATTGTTGTCTGTTCTAGTCGTATTCACCAACGATGAAAACAGTTATAAAAACATTATTGTTCAATTAACTAAAATAAAGTCCGAAAGAAATCTTTCTTTTAATTAAAGGTCATAGAATGAATTGTTTCAGAGGTCATATACATATTATTTTTAATTATATGTATACATATATATATATAATCTAAATCCAAATAAAACCAGTATACAAACATACAGAAATAAACAAGAATTAAATCCTATATCATATAGTCAATATTTGAACAATACATCAATTAAAAATAAAGCATTGCATATACCATGAATAACTAGTAAAACACATATGGATTAAAAATACACAGATACTTAATAAACACAGACAAAAATATCCTAAAAAGGGACCACTTTTTATCTATAATTTGTTCTTTAAAATATTCATATCATTATTCTCATATCATTTTTTGTATATATATCCATCTATAAGAGAGATTGGTGACTTTATAAATAATAATTATAGAAGCAATAATATAAAAAAATATTTTTAGCAAATGATTGGACCCTTCTGACATGTTAATGAGATTTTTATACAGTTGAACAGTGGAGCACCGTTTATACGTTTCTTGTTTATACGTTTTTATCATTTATACGTTTTTTGAAAGGCCCCCGGCAAACTCCGATGCATATTAACGTTAAATAATTTCATTTATACGCTTTCCTGAAATCGCAAATTTCATTTATACGTTTTTTTCCAAGAACTCAAGAAAAGAGAAAATGCGCATTTCAACCTCAGATTCCCAACTGCCGATTGTCCAGTCTTAGAAAAGTCACGCGACCTTGACCAAAACCTGCCCAGTTGAACAAAAGCTGTACTCCTGAGGAATGTGAACATCCCACTTTCCACAGATAAGGCTTAATTTCTGTGCTCGCCCGAGGCCCAGTAGGGCCTTTTCCTGTCAGCTTCAGTCTCTGGATTTTATCGTTCACTAGCGGTTCACTATGTTCGTAAAAATAGCCTGAATATTCGGGAAGAAATAACGATTTCTTTAAAAAGTCCCAAATTTTTCTGCGTGTTTTTTTTCCTTCTTTTTTTTGCTTAGCCTATAACATGCAGAGTTTTCAACCAAATTTTACGAAACTTACAAGATACATGAAAATATATTAGAGAAGAATTGAATTAAAATTTGAAGTAAATAACTTGAATATTGGGGGAAATATGTGCATTTGTAGTAAAACATATTTTTCTGCGTGTCTACGAAACGTCGAGTATTTTTTCTTTTCTAATTTGAACGGCAGATATGTAAAAATATCAGTTCTCTACCCTTAAGATTCAGAAAGATATCGGCATTGCAAGAGTTTAAATGCTTTTGTTTTCTACGAGAAACAAAATGATGAGTTTCTCCATAAACTGATATACAGGGTTCCCATTTATATCCGTTACACTCTCCTTAACTTCTAAACGGTGACAGCTTAGGCCATAAAGTTGGTGTCTAGGTATAGTAACCAGCGGGAGTGGTCTCCCATAAACTTTCTCGTATACTTCTCGAAAAAGGTGCTGTTTCCCCTTCCCTCGCGTGGATAAAAAAATTCGAACCTATTGTAACCCAGGATCCAATGGCTATCAGAAAATATTTAGGTAAAAAATCAAATTCGAAGAAATGCGTTCCGATTAAATGCATACCGATTTCTACTCTTTTTTCGCTCAAGGACAATCCTTCCGCGTGCACAGATCGCTACCAAGTACGCATGCGCATAGAGAATCGGATGGAAAAAAAGCGCCAAGCAGGAGTCAATAAATATCGTGCACAGAAGATTGCGTTCAATACGCATGCGCGTGGACTCGTTGGAGATGCGCTTATACAAACCGACAGACAGTCAAACCGTTGACGGATTTGGCCCAAAATTTTATACGGACCTACATTCATGACGATAAAACTGTGTACGAAATTTTATCCACCTAGCTATTCAAGTTTTTGAATTATAGCGTTCGCATGACCGCGGACATACAGACAGACAGACTTCCCGCTGACGGATTTTATCCAAAATTTGATAGAAACCTACAAATTATGTTTAAAGACTACATACCAAATTTCATCCCTTTATCTCTAATAGTTTCCGAGTTATCGTGTTCACAGACACACAGACAGACATAATTCCAAAATTGTTTTTCGGACTCAGGGAGGTCTGAAACGTGGAGATTCGTCAAAATCTCGAGTTCGAATTTTTTGACGATTACAATACTTTCTCTTTGCATACTTCGTATACGAAAAAGTAAAAAGGCCATACGTTACTCGATGATACAACGGCATCTATCGGCAAATTTTGGAATTAGCGGTCCTATCTCATAAACGGTGAAAGATACGAGAAAAAAGTCAATTAGAAAGTTGTAGAGAACTCCCTTTTTGGTACGAAAAAATACCTAGCGCGCATTAATACTGAAAGCAAACTGCAAAAAATGAACATTTGTTTGGTCACGATTTCGAAAATTGTCATGTCATAAAGAGTGGAAGAAACTGAGACACGTCTGGATAATTTATTTAGATTGCTCAAAATGCTCTCCATTAACCACTATACACGTTTGCATTCTGGATTGGATTTCTCGCTCCGCTCGCGTTTCAAGACGCCATAGTGTTGAAAATCACAATCAAACAAATGTTCATTTTTTACATTCTGATTTGAGTATTAATGTACGCAAGGTATCTTTTCGTACTAAATCGAGAGTGCTCTACAATTTTCTAATTGATTTTTTTTTCTCGTATCTTTCACCATTTACGAGATAAGACCGCTAATTCCAAAATTTGACGATAGATGGCGTTGTAAGTTGTCTCATCGAGTAGCGCATAGCCTTTTTACTATACCTAGACACCAACTTTATGGCCTAAGCTGTCACCGTTTAGAAGTTAAGGGGGGTGTAACGGATATAAGTGGGAACCCTGTATTTTAAACCTGAATTGTCGAATTGCAATTTAAATTATGTATTTAATTTATAAATGTACATGCGTGTTCAGCCTTTTCAACTTTTATACAATTCAATATTACTATTCGAATATTCTTCAATATTTCTAATTTTAATCTTTTAAAATGAGAAATAAAGAAATGATGCTTTTTGAAAATGATGCATTAAGGCAAAACGCATCTGGGCTCCAGATTAGACTTTTTGAGGTGCATCCTAATATGACTATTAATAGAACTGATATGGTTAACAACAAATACTGTCAGTAACTTTTCTTTAAGTTATGTTGCAGTTTTAAAAATTATCTCAAAATCTCCTGCTTAATGTCAGATCATGTTCACAATTGTTGGTTTGTTAACCATTCTCAGCAACTCATACTACTATTATTTGAATGTTTTCCCATTTAAAACAATACTATGCAAATCCAAAAAAAAATTATTTTGTTTTGGCTATATAGTCATTGAGTGCGTATCAATGATAGTGTAACGAAACTGTAATGCCGTTTCCCTACTATTTAAGTTTCATGGTTAGATAGACTCATTTACAGGGATTCCTAATGGCCTAGGTAATATCGCCCAACCTTGGCGACAAAATGAAAGTCCTCGAAAATACTAGAATTATCGTCCTATCTCTAAAGAAAGGGAAACGCAGAGATTGTTCTAGTTGATTATGTGTGACGTCATGCCCCAAAGGAAAAGGCTATAAATACCGACCTGCAAATGAGGGAGAATAAACTCTTTGGAACCTTGTTCGCATTTCGAGTTAGTCAGCTGTTAGACGCTGAGCGCTGTTGTTCGTGCTATTACTGTTATTATTAGTGATTTGCTGTCTGTTTGTGTTGCCAATTTTTACAAGGGCTGTTTCAGTTGTTACCTGTGCTTCTTGCTTTCCAGAATATTTTTGAATAAAACGTCATTCTTCATTATTCTGTTTGTTGGACTGCTTTCACCGTACAAACACAGGACGTGTTTCGTAACAGTAGTGCTAATTATATGCTCGTAACTGAATTTTATCTTCAAATGTATGCACACCCTAGAGTTGATTCTCTATAGAATTTGTCAATATTAGTATATGCACGCACTGCAGTAATAATCACTTGTGTTTTACGCCTAAAAGCCCCAATATCTAGTTTAAACATGCAAACTTTCAATTACGAAGCAAAACTTCAGCAGTGTCATTATGGCCTCGTTACTTCAATCATTGCAGAAGTTAAATTAAATAGTTCTATAAGTGATCCATTTTCAGGCATGTTCACTGGTGGATACATATTGTCACACTCATTGCAACACTCAGAAAGTTTTCAAAATGAAAAGAAATGAGGTAACTCCTGTGAGTTGCACCGTAATTATTTTAATTATTTCCAAATAAATAACAAAATGAAATAAAATTTTACATTACTTACTAATGTTAATCTATAAATGATAAATTAGTCTCATCAGAAAAACCTGGATTGCAGAGAAATAAAATTCGAGCTGAGATAATAATTGTAAGACATGCTTCTAGATATGCAAAATCCATCATTAGTGCCTTCCTTCAACGGAGAATTAAAGACTGAATCTTTGCTTCGAAATCAAGTTCCGAGAATTGATTTTTAGGATCTCCAAGCTATAACTTCCTAAGGCTAATTTAGAAGAGATGAAGAAATTATTGATATAGAAGCATTTGCTTATAAAGTTGATTTAATTTTTATAAAGTTGAAATATTTGCATGATTGGTAATCGGTTAACGAATTTTATTGGGTAATATATACGAATTTTGTGTTGCCCGAATTGTTCTTCAGCTAATCATATATTTACCAGATACATATTTTTTTATCCAATTATACTGAAGATTAAACTTTTTGTATAAAGTCAACGTATAGAGAGGAGTTAAAAATATGAAGAGTAAACATTATCTAGTTTACTTTTTGAGTTATACGGCTTTTGTTGGTCATTTTTCAGCTAATTATACGGTGGAGGGTTTTTATTTGTAAATTTAATTCTGTAGTTAAATTGAAATTTATTATTTCAATATTTCCTGAGGAAAGCATTCAATTGCAATAAAAATCATATTAAAATGCAATACCCTATTTATTTTATAAGTATAGTATATTTTGTTTTTTACTTCAAGTATTTACTTTAAAATTGTCTGCCAACGTTATAAATACCTTATTTCTCTTTATCATAAAAATAAACTTTTAAAATTCCTATAACATACGAACGTTGCGTTTCTTAAAATGCAAAATAACTTAAAGCTTAATCTCTATATATAAAAGAGGAAAGTATGCGAGTTCGTTTTTTGGTTCTTTATGCACGCCCACACCGTTGGACTTACGGCGACCAAATTTGGCACAGTTATCAGCGATGGATTAACACCAAAGGGAGAAAATGCCGTAAAAATTATTTCAAAATTCGGATTAGACTTTTATTTATTTAATTAAATAAAGAAAATTAATTAAGCTATTTTTAGATGTTTTTCTCCAATAACTTCTGAAATACTTATCGTACGAAAATTATATTTAAATCACCTTAAACAGCAAAAAATTATCTATTTAATGATACCAATTTAATTGTTGTACAATTTTTTCTCTAACTGTAATTGACGTTTCAAAATTCATTTTAAACGCAATTTGTATCGATGCTTCCTATTGCTATAAAATAAAATTTATTGTTTCATCAAATCCTTTATTCACGTGTTTTTACCGCTGTTAAAGTTTTGATAAGAAAATATTGCTTTCTTTGGTCGTTGACTTCAATGTAGATTTCTTACTTCCGCTGTTATTTCGTAGCATGCACTTGACCGTTTTTATTTCGTAGCTTTTAATATGTCCTCAAATGTCCAATGACGTTAATTTAGTTACTACATGATATTTCGTTTAAATTTCACAATTTTTTGAATGATCCTAATCAAAGTGCAGCGGCGTATCGACTAGGGAGTAAGGGAAGTATCGATGCCGCAGGTGCCAGTTTTAGTGGCGCCATGGAAACAAAACATTACCGCATTTATGCCAGTTTTTAAAGCAAAATATGATTAAGAGGCGTAAAATTAATTCCAGGCCCCGAGGGCCATTTGCTTAGCTGCAAATGACTACTGAGGTAAAAAAAATCATATTCTCTGGGCGGCATTGACCATGTTGACAAAATGTTAATATGTCTGTGCACTTTTTAAAGTCAAATACAATAACGAGTCGAAAAATGACATGCCCAGGGTGCTGCTTACGCAAGTTAAGCCTCTTATGATGAGGGGTAGGGGAGGAGAAAAAAATCGTTGTATGATCCGAGCGCCATTTACCCTCGGTATGCCAATGTCAGCATCTAAAGTCATTAAATGTTAATCGAGGCCCGTTCCTATCGAAGGGAGAGGGTCTAGGGAGAAAAAAAGGCATTGTGCTTCCGGTAAGGCACACAAGCACCAAAAGAAAAGAATATGGGAGGCATAGAAAGCATGATATGAAATATTTCTGTTGTCTCCGTAGCAAT
Organism: Araneus ventricosus; assembly: GCA_013235015.1. Lineage (NCBI taxonomy): Eukaryota > Metazoa > Arthropoda > Arachnida > Araneae > Araneidae > Araneus > Araneus ventricosus. The sequence continues at coordinate 39,393 of BGPR01006905.1, forward strand.
GATGAGGATGGGAAGATGGAATTCCAAGGGTTTTCTGACTCGTGTGAAATGGTTTAAAGTACAAAGACAAAAAGAAGAGCTTAGTTTAGCTGTTGACAGAGGGGTCAGTGACACAGGAGAGGGCAAAAGAAAATCAACGAAAGACATTATAGTGAAAAACTGTTTAATTAAGTTTAAAGTGTTAGAAGTACTTAGACTTGAAAATATTTCTTCTCCAAGCAACGCCGGATATATAAGCTAGTGACTAAATAAATTAGACAACTTAAATTGTAATACTCTATTTCTTCTGTAAATATTGAATATTTTTTAAAAAATATTTCCTCTAGAATTATTATCCGCAAAAGTTTTAAATACTCTTTTCTCTTTATTATAAAAATACACTTTTTTTATTCTCATGTTATAGAATGTGTTTTTTTCTATTAGAATATAGGATGTTTCTAATAAGCTCTTAAAATATACTCTATCTACTATATTGTGCTTCACAAAACTATTCATATTATCATATTTTAATTAATTTTATTTTTGATCACTAAAGTAAAACATATGACATTAATTAAATATGAAGTCAGTATTGTGAAAGAAATAATAAGATTGGAAGTAAAGTTGCAAAATAAACCAGATCACAATTTCACAAATTTTGTAAATGGTTATAAATAGTTTTATATAAATTTTTAAATTTATCTTCTCGGTCACTTTCTCTATAATTTAAATGGTAGTTAGTTCATTTAAATTAAGGTTTTCCTTAAATCATTTAAACTATTTTTCTTCTGCTCTGCAAAAATCTGATGCTTAAAACTTTAACTGCCGTGCAAAACACTGATAATCTGACAGAATACTAGAAACATTTCACAGCAATAGATGAGAAATATGAAATTTACTTTCCCCCTCAGATTTCCAATTATAAAACGAATGATTGGTATATTATGTGCTAAAGACAATCATAGCTGAGATGCGGAAGATCCAAAGTAATGCATGGTGGTGGAAACAGTTGTCCAACAAGCTCAGAAGAATAACGAATATTCTTCAGCTATTACGAAGTTCCTGGATTTAAAATGAGGATCTTAAATTTCCCGACGCGTGAAATAGAAATGATAATCCCCTTTCCAGAATACTTTGGCTTAGTTTTACCTACAAGCTTCAAATTGTAACTATGTGTTAGAAGTGAATTTTAATCTCTCGCGTATTACAATGCAATTTGTGAAATTTTTCCGTGAAATTCTGACATTTGCCTTGACAAATTTTGTGAATAAATTACTGTTTATCCATTTTTAATTCGGTCTCCATTTCTTTAGATTGCTTTTGCAGTTAAACACTTGGTTCTTTGAATGTGTTCTCTTCATTCTACGATTATTAATTTTTGCCACTGGTGTTTAGTATAAAAATGACATAAAAGCGTTAAATTACATGAAAACTTTTTGTGGAACTCAGAAATCAATTTCAGCGTTTGAATCAAAATTAAATGCAAAGCTTTAGAAACTTCATATACATATGCAATTTTGTTTCTAATAACCACTATTTGATATTTTCTGTAATAAAAGTCTGTTTTCGAAACGAATGTTTCTTAGTTTCATAAAACTTTTAACCAATTCCCCTTGAATGTCGACCATGTGAAGAATGGATTCTAAGTCACATTTTACAGTGAAGATTTGGTCAAAAGGGCATTTAGAGGACCGACCAGAAATTGATGAAAAAGATATCCATCTGGGCTCTTCCGCATTCTATAGAAAGCTGATAATGATTCAGGAATTTCATCAAAGGTTTTCCTTAATAAGCACATTGCTTACATGCATTTTCGTAAAAATAGGAAGTATTTTCTGGAAGATATAAAGGTTTTGATAAAAAATCCCAAATTTTTCTGCAAATTGTTTGTTTATAACATACACAGTTCACGACTCACAGAATACTTGATACTTTATTAGAGAAGTATTCCATTAAAATTTGAAATTAATAATATGAATATTAGAGGAAATATGAGTATTTGTAGTAAATGATTTCTTACTGCGCATGTGCGATATATAGCGTAATTTTACTTTCAGAACTTCAAAGCCAGATATATAGACCAACTTATATAAAAATTCCAGTCGAGTACCCTTATTAATGTAGGAAGATATCGGAATTGCAGTGAGAAGAATTTCTGCTTCCCTATAAGATAAACAAAATGATGAGGGCTTTTTCGCTAATTGATATTATTTAAAATTGAATTTTCGAATAATTTTATAGAAATTAATAAAGATTGAATATTCTGAATAACCATACATATTTATAAATAAAATTCATAATTTAAATTGCAGCTCGACGATAACTATCCGAAGATTCAAGTTTTTTTTTTAAAAATATCTATTTGTGTAAAAACCCTCATCATTTTTTTTGTCTTAGTGACAAGCAGAAATTCTGCTGACTGCAATGCCGATATCTTTCGATATCTTGATGGTATTCAACTGGAATTCTTATATAAGTTACCCTATATCTGGCTTCGAAGTTGAGAAAGAAAAATTACGCCATGTCTCGCACATGCGCAGTAAAAACTTATTTACTACAAATATTCATGTTTGCTCTAATGAAACACTTCTCTAACACATTGCCAAGTATTTTCTTAGTTTCGTGTTATTTGGTGGAAAACTCTGCATGTTGGCAGCAAAACTCTTGAGCAAAAAATATGCTGAAAAATTTGGGGTTTTTTAAGAAAACCTTTATATCTTCCAGAATAAGCTTGCTATTTTTACGAAAATGCATGTATGCAATGTGTTTATTATGCAAAACCTTTGATGAAATTTCTGAATGATTTTCAGCTTTCTATAGAATAGGGTGATACCAGATGTTTTTATCTTTCATCAATTTATGGTCGGTCCTCTAAATGCCCTCGTGATCGAATCTTCACTTTAAAATGTGAGTTAAAGTCTATTCTTTATATGTTCGAAATTAAAGAGCAGTTGGTCTATCCTTTCCAGAGAAATTCTAAAAAAGTGAAAATCCGAAAGTGTCCGGGTACTTTTGATCATATATACATATAATGTTCAAGTCCTAAAAGTATGTATAACTATTGAATTGGTATGCCATAAGTTATATACTTTCTCGTTTCTAATCTTGAGAGATTTGGGGGATTTATTCCCCTATTTTTTCGTTTCTGTAACAATTGGTTTTCGCAGAGGGTTGGCGCCACAAAATCCAGATTCAATGCGACGCATATCAGTTCCCAAGGATGATAGGCATTTTATTGTTGGAATTCCAATTCTACGTTGTCTTTTTTAATAGTGTAGCAGTCTTTAATCAAACTATCTTTTGTATTTCATTTGTATGATTATTGATAAGTTAATTTTATTTTAATTTTTAGATTAATATTTGTATATATTGAAAATATAACACATGTTTTGATTAATAAAATATTTAACTATATATATATCATAAGCGAGCTTCCCTTTCTGACGAGCGGCTCGCTATGATATTTTTCAATTTATTATAATTTTTGTCTATTTTTTGCCGTTGTGTCTTGGTTGTTTTTGAATTTTTGTCTTTTGTTTTCCTTCTGCTTTCTTAAGAATGTACAGGTTTCTAACTACAGGACTCTAGTTCAGTTATTCGGAACTTCTTATGAACAGGCACAGAAGAAACATCTGGTCAGAAAACGGGTCTAAATTTAAACTCTTTAGCAAATAAAGGCAGAAATATTATTGCAGATAAGAACTTTCTGAAGCTATGACTACCATTCAATCTTAGATTCAAATATTATACTCTCCTTTCCCTCTTAATCCCCATTGAAACCTGTTTTAGTTTCTCTCCACAATAAAGCATCTAATGAAGCTAGAAGCAATATTGAATTTCCCTCGATCCTTTATTTTCATTAAGTTTTACCACTGGACATTCCATCAGAATGATTCTTCCCAGAAACTTTGTTTTACATCCATAACTTCTCATTTTACCAATCACTTAATGTAGGGCATCGCAGCTTTACTATTCCCTTCCAAGAAACGTCTTCTCCCCCTTGTATTAAAGAAGCAGTTGGAAGAAAAGCAATGTTGATTTCCCATAAATAAAATTGTTGACAAATGAAGATTGCATCTTCCGAGGATTTCGAATCTCTTTTTGTCCCTTGATTTATCGATCTCCGGGGGAATTGGTCAATCCGATGTAACTCAGTGGCAAAAATAAGTGTTATTGCAAGTAAGCTTGAGGTGTAAAGCTGAAAGAAAATATTATTGATAAGTCATATAACACTTCTTTTTCCTTCGTTGTTTCTTTCTTAACAGCAAAAAAAAGAGAAATTGCAATGGAAAAATATTTTGTTGACTTGTTGATTACATTACAATACTATGGCCGAGATAAATTATTGTTATTTGATTTGTTGGATTAAAATCTATAGTTTTGATGTACCATTGTAAGCACTAGACTTAAGTATTTAGTCCGCTATAGATAGAAAGTATCAGAACTATTAGAATGTATAGCTCTTTAGAATCTAAAAAAAAGTGCGTCAATATGTTTTCTTAAAGATAGCCTACTAGTATATATTATTACATAGTATGGAAATTATTAATTTAAATTTAAACTTTATCATAAAAGTGAGAACAATCATATCTTTATTGCACATCTTGAGTACTAATTATGCATATCTTATACGATTTATTGCATCAGGCAGGCGTTTAATTAAAAACATTCCTTAAACTTCGTCTGACGTACTGATTGTGTGAATATTAAGTACTTCGCTATGAATTTAATTAAGTTCATTGAATATGTTTTCACTACTCTTTCCACAAAAGAAACAAGTTCTAAGTTTTTCAATGGAGTCCATTGCGTCTTTAAGGAACGGTGGAATACTTTCTTCATCATCGCTTAAATTAGAACCAGAGAATTTGTCTTCTATTAATTCATCAATTGTAAATAATTTCGAATCATATTATCTTTATAAAAGTTCACATAATAAGGAGGAGGGAATTTTCATTTTTTAGAAAGGGGGAAAATGACGTAAACAGAAGCTTAGCGTCGTATAAACGAAGTGCTTTATCATTACAAGAATAAGAGTGTATAGGGATGTGATGAAACGGCATATAATTGAGAAACATATAAATGATACTTCACTCTTGTTCCTTTAAGTTAATTAGTTTAACTGAAAACGCTGAAGAGATTCAATTCTGAACATAAAGTCTTTTTACTTCCCAAATACCGTTTTCATACAAGATAATGCACCCCCTCACACTACTTTCTCTTATTTGTCTTCAAATATTTTTGTGTCATTCGTTTTTCTTTCCTTCTTTTTTTTTCTTTACGTAAAGTTATATTGAATTCGTTTCTGTATACTGAATGTATTTTTCCATCTTAATTCGAGCACATTCTCTTCCCTTTTCAATTAATTTTAAAAAATTAATTCATTTTTTTCAGAAAACAACTTAGATTTTACCACAAATCTCCTTTTTTTTCGCTCACCATTTATTCTCGAAATATGCCTTATGTAAGATGTTGTCCATATTCATGTGTGCAGCCTTTTTTAAAGAGGATTAAACATGGTAAAGAACATTCAAGTGAACATTTAATAAAACGAATAAATACCAAAGCATATATTTTCTTAGAAGTGAATTCCTCTTCACAAAAAATTATTAGAAACCCCAATTTGCCAAATTATTTATTCAAAATCTTATTCGTCTTTCAGCTGTTCTGGCCCAAAATAATTTGCTGAAACCAAATTATAAACTAAGATCCTCTAATTTAGCTGATTATTTTAGTTTTAAAGCAAAAATATGTCTTAAAACAGTAATGCTACTTCCCCTTTCTTTTTCATTATTTCCATATTAGTATTTAAAATAGTTTTCTTTGACTGAAAAGCAATTTTAAATCCGAAAATAATCACCTTACCTCCATTCAATTCAACTGAAGATTTTTTTTATTTTGAGTCCATTTGAACGAACTGTAGAATGTTTATGGAATAGTTTACATTAAATTTTAATAAATCAACAGATTATGAAAGGTTAAACATTTAATAAATTCACTGAATATGATTGAGAATATTCTCATAAATAAATCGACCTATCATGATTTGAAAGAAAGGAGGGAAAACAATGTTTTCAATGACAAAAATTATTAAATTTAATTATTTTTATTTTTTAACCTATATAAGTTTGAAGATTAGATAAAAAAAATTATAAGTGAATAAAACATAACATTCTAATTCCAATTGAAATAAATTTTTCCTTATATTGTGAACATCTATGCAGAAAATAGTTAGAAAATATTTACAAAGAATTCAATCCAAATGCATTGTTGGTTTATTCCACTTCCATAGAACTGCGAATCTAAGAACAGCCTTTTATTCTATTCTTTACATTGAAAATCGCTCCTCACACAAAACTCTCAACTGAACTTTCGAACAAAGGAAGCACTGTACGATGCAATGCAATGCAAAAAGAAGAATACAAGATGAAAGCCTCGGCTTACTGTCAAACAACTCTACCTCCAAAAAAGTTTTTTCAAGTTCTTTTGTGTACCAGGGATCAAACATTAATCTCCTGCATTTCTATTTAAGGCAAAATTACTGCACATATATTGGCATTTTAGGGAAATTAAATTATTAGTAGCTAAATTGTCATGAATATCTTTAAAAACCATTTTACTGGTAATGCGAAAACATAGATTTCGTGCTATAAATTTCAGCGACTTTTTTCCAATTAGGTGCTGCTTTCTAAGTTAATTTAATAAGTATGACAATCGTATTAATACTTAAGGAATACCGTCAGTATCATGTGCAGAAAGTCTCTGATTACTTGCTAAAAAATGTGAAATTTACTTCTGAAATCTACTTCTAAATTCGGTTTTCTAAACCTTTAACTTTTCTTATGTGTAACATGAACTTGTTTTTATTAGAGTGCCAAAGTAGTTGGGGAACAATGGAGACCGTCTTTAATTTATGACTGTTTCATTGAAGTGAACTCATGTGGTATAGCTGTCTTATGCCAAAAGTAGCTATAGATGTTATCTTCCATCTAACTGCTGGTTGTCTTACTTTATGCTGTGATGTCATGCCCCTAATCCTCTTGGAAGAATTCACTACGTATTAAAAACACGTATATTGGAAGCTTAAGAAAATGAACTAATTTATAGCAAAATATTGTCAGAAAATCTTTTATTGATAAGGCAAAATCATATATTTCGTGCTGTTCGTTTCAATCAACTTTTATCATTCCAACCAATTATATACTGCTTCCTAAATTAATTTAATAATTGTCCCACACGTACTGCCTAGTGAACTGAACAGTGCCATGTGAAGAAGACTTCAACTAATGCTGAAAAATGTAAAATTTATTTCTAAAGTCTACTCCAAAATTATGTTTCTTGAATTCTTCACTGTTATTTGCAACGTGATATTCTCTTCATAAGCAAACAAACAAATGAAGATCTGTTACTTTTTGAAGCTGTCAGTGAGTTCCTGCAGAGTGAAAGCTTGAAGAAAAATGAAGAGTCTCTTTGATTTATGACTCTGGAATTGGAAAAAACTCAGGTGTTATGGCAGTCATATGACGAAAGTAACCGCACATATTATTTTACATATACTTGCACGTTTACCTTCTGTAGTGATTTTAAGTTTTTTTTATTTTTCTCCTGCGAGATGTGTAATGATTCGAAAATGAAATTCTTGCAACGTACGTTAAGTGAAAAGGGAGCATTAATTGACTGTATTTGGTATAAGGTGTGCCCAAATGAAAAGGAGACTACAGTTTTATGTAAAAAAATTTCAACAACAATATCCTACTTACAGTTCATGTGGAACAGTACAACTATAAATAATCGCCATTGACATTGATACACTGATCACAGCGCGTAGGAAGGGAGTGGATGGCTTCAGTGTAGAAACTCCTGGGTCAGGCAAACACCCAATCTCGCCGTCTTCTGATTCTCTGACAGATGCTTGGGCACCCACTGTGCACAAACTTTGCCATAACCAAGCCTTTTGTGGGTTATGTGATGCACAGTTCCTTTGCTTATCGACAGTTCAACAGCAATTTCAAGTCTGGTGATCCGACGATTCTGCAGTATGAGCTCATCCACAGCCGAAATCGTGGCACTGTTGGTCACAACGTGCGCCTGCCCAGGACATGGCAAGTCCTGATGTTTACGCGTCCCGCCTCATAACGCTGACAACACCGGAATATGGTGCACCGTGCGAGACTCTGCTCTCCGCACAGCTCTTTCATCCAGCGATAAATTTGTGAAGCATGGTTTCCCTTCTGCGCGAAGAAATTGGAAAACTGCTCTTTGTGCTGATCTGGAGGAATCGATCATACAACGAACTGCGGAAACAACTCTCCAGAAATGAGGATATTAATGAAAAACCGTTAACTACGCAGGTGCAACTGGGAATACCACCACGCCATCTATCTGCTAGCACATTAACTCACTTTGATACAACGCCGAAACAGTTAAGGTCTCCTTTCCATTTGGGCATACCTTATTTTTCTATACTACATTTAAAAAAAAGTTAGTAACAGTAACAATAGTCGAAAATATTATATAAAAATCATTGGGCATTGTTTTTACTTTTGTACATCTTACTTAACCGAATGCGTTCGACTATATTCAGACAAACTTCACACAAAATAACTACAGAATTGGGAGAAAATATTATTCGTGATCATTTTGAATAACTAATTGACATTTTGCAAACTAAATTTAATTCAATAATCACCACTCAAACAGGAAAGTCACTTCGCGGAAACCATCCAAAAAAATAGTCATAACATTGTGGCTTTTAGAAATTTCTAAATTTCTTGCGACATCAAAATATTAACAGCAAAATTTGGCTCAACAATCGCCAAGTAACTCTTACAGGGCGGGAATTTTTGTTCACAAAGTTTCAACTATTTGTTTCATTTTAAGTAAAGAAGAGGCTAAAATGCTAGCTAACCTTGAAAAATGCTTTCCGAAGACAGTAGGACTTTTCAATAACAGTAGAAAAAGCATAGGTTTGAGCATCAGTTTTACAATGGAAAAGGAGGAATTTACAAAAAAACCAGGCAAACTGCTAACCAAAAATGAAAATAAGTTGAAAGAAACATTTCGAAATATCTATGAAAAACTCATAAAGTGTCGTCATCCTTTCAATGAAAAAAAAGTAAAAAGTACATTGTACGCTGTAATACAACTAAACAATGATTTCAGATGGAGATGCATTCAAATAATAAAACACCTAAATAATAAAGATAAAAGATGCTACATAATAAGTTTTAGCAAAATTTGTGAGGCAAATAATGGGAACACTTGTGATACAATTACGCTTAAGAGGAACTTAATTGAAGTGTCATTCATTAAGTATATTTTTTTTACTTTCCCTAAGGAGGTACAATATTGAAATAATTTATAAGCACTGACGCTTCTTTTCAAGGGTATCTTCTTTTTAAACTGTAAAATGGAAAATTCAGAGTAGAACTTTGTTAATTAAATGGAATAATTTTTTCTAAGAACTGATTGTGTTTTGTCGCCAGGGTACTTACTATTTGAATAAGCAAAGCACAAAGTAAATACTACTACATTTTAACTTTTCTTATTTTCAGTCCAATTTGGAGATAATTAGCATTATAAATATATTGCTTTACTTGTTTAGAAAAGACTGTTTGGAGAACTCTTAATTAAATATTTTTTTTTAAATATCAAGATGAAAAATCCAAAAAAAAAAGTTTTATCGTTTGTTCTTAATAGCATGTCTGATAATCGCAATTAATAACTGCGAATATCTTTAATATTTTAAATGAAATTCTTAAAGAATAGTTCTTTTTAACTTTCGAACCCATAAAGTGTACGAAATGCGTATAAAAACAACTGAATAGTATTCAAACTATATCGAAAACTCTTTAAATTTCGAATCTTTGTTCCGAAATATTGCAGCATGATAATATTTCAAAATTGCTTCGTTTGTATTGTGTACGCCTGGCTTAATTATATCAGCCATTGTATTTTGCTCTTAATGGTTTTTTCATCACGCAATTACAGGAAGAAAGCCAAGTTCAAACCATTTTCTTGTTAATAAAAGCAAAATTGAAAATCCTGATTCGAAGTAAATGTTCAAAGAAAGCAATTATTTTATAACACTGGCAAAAGCAGCAGAGTGAAAGTTTTGACGATAAAATTGGTTTGGATTTTATTGCAACAATAAAAATCATTGTTACAAATTGTATTTAAAAATGATTTTGAAAAATGTATAAAGTACTTTGAGCGAAAATAAAATTGGTATCTTTGAAAAGCAACATTTGAATTTAACAGTGTATAAAATTGGTTTTTGTACGATAATATGCTTCGAAAGTATTCAGGAAAAATGTTGAAATTTCGATTAATTTTTTATTAGTTAAAATTTTGAGAAAAAAACCTTCTTTAGTGAGCACCTAATAGCTAAGAAGTAGCTAGATGCCAAATTTGGTTGCTCCAGGTTTAACTCTAACAGTCTGCCTTGAATAGCATGGCACGCATCGCGTTCGACTCTGTACGACTTTCTTCGCACGCAATTTATCAAAAGTATACCAGCCTATAACAATTATTATGTTAAAATATCTTGACTTCTCTGTCGAATGATCCGTTATCAACAGAGCTATTATCTGGTGTGTGTGCCTAACACGGCATTACAAACCCAAATTAAGTGCTCACACGAAATCATATTGAACTTTGACCACTTCGAAATTACTTCTGATTACAACACATAAAATAGACTCACAAAATTTATTTAACAAAAACCTTATCCCAATTGTGTTTTTTCTTCATTTATTACACGCATTTATTTAATTTGACTTCTTTCATTAAAGATGAAACTTTGTACATTCGGGTGTTCCCGATGGAAAAATAATATACTAGGATGTATCCAAAAAAAAGTTTAAAAGGGTAATAAAAAATTATTTATTGACATTAAAAAGAAAATGCAAAAGGGTAATTTAGAGGCATACTTGCCGATCACTTTTCCACATAATCATCAAATCTATTTAGGCATTTATCTGAACGCAAGCCCAACTTGTTTAACCCGGCTTCGTTGAAATTGCGTTCCTGCCCATTAAGCCAGCTCGCGCTGTTCCAGCTGTTTTCACATCACTGTCTGAACTGAACCTTGTTCCAGATAAGTGTTCCTTCAATTTCGGACAAAAGAAATAGCCACTGGGCCACCGTGAAGACACCCGACGCAACCGCTCTGACATACTGAATGACGTTTTCATCCTCCTGCATGGCAATACCCATACTGTTCGCAAAACTCAAGCTGCAAAAGTTCAAGAGGGAAGTCTGGAGGCACCCAATCTGGGTTTCAAATACAAGTGTGCCTCTTTAATGCCCTTTTGTATTTTCTGCCTATTATTAATAAATAATTTTTTATTTCCCCTGTAATCTTTATTCTGGATCCATCCTCGTATATGATTCTCAGATTCCGAAACCCTCCGCGCTTTTGCGCATGCGCCAGGTGGAGTTGATTTCACCAAAATAGGAGTGAAGTGAAACAGAGACGGGGAGATGTTTACATTTTACCTAGCGTGACCAAAATAAAAAATAAAAAAAAAACTTCGGAAATGAGCTCATATTACTCATTATCTGTCATCCCTTTCCGAAGTAAAATCATCAAAAAGTGTTAGTCTTGGCACTTTGAAACAATCAGTATTTAAATGTTTTCTGAACTTATAATTTAATTCTTTATTTTTAATTCCATGTGAGTGGCGCCATCTGGTAGTGGCTTTGAAAATAAATTATTACAAATAAAAGATTCCATATTATTCTTATAATAATGAAGAATCAAATATATTAAAGGCTAAAAAGTAGAAAATAATTAGAATGAAAATGGATTTGAAATCTCGCTTTCGTAAGTATTCTAAAAAGTAGAAAATTATTTTTTGTGAAAATTATGGAGGTGAACGAACATTCATAAAGTAAGAGGCGCTAGAAATTGCATGAAAAATAAACTAAGCCTCAATGAATATCATAAGAAGGAAAGTTATAAACATTCGTTAAAATTTAAAATGCATCAGAATGAAGCAGAAAATAAAGTAAGCCTCGATGAAGAAAGAAAGAAAGAAAGTTATAAATATTCGTTAAAAATTTAAAATGCATCATAAATGGGATTAAAATTCCAATTTATGTATATTGGGCATATATATATAATCGGGCATTTAAGGCTAAGTGTCACTTTGGCAGCTGCAGTGTGAAACATCAGTTCAACTCCAATAGCAATTTAAGCTTCTACGATTTTGTTTTAATAAAAAAAATATTATTTTCTGCTTCTTAGTGAAATAATGAAAGCACGTTTATTAAAACTTTTTTATTTATATTTTGTCTTTATTGTAGTCATGAACTTGTCCCTAGATAATTGAGAAATCATTAGCTGCGATGAAATGATTATAAGACGAAGATTTAAATTTCACCCATGGCTTACCTCTTTGTTCACCTTTCCTTCCAAATAATTAATTTTCGAACCGCAACTCCGATTTACCCCGAAACCATTTACATTTTCGTTAACAAATTCTCGACGATCAACAACAGATTATCCCTTGAACATAAAGCTTTAGAAATTCTTAAGGCCTTTAATAGGCCTTAAACTATTGAAGCAGGCTAGCAAATTAACCCTTAAAAGCCCAATTCTGGCTTTCAGCAACATACCCAATTTTGTCTTTTAAAATCTTGAGAATAATACTGAAGCTCTAACGCCTCTTGTTGCCAATAGAATAGTACTGAAAATTTTATTAAATCAATTTACAACATATAGATGGCACCCTGAGTGCTGATAAGAAAATAAAAATAAATTGATGTTTTCCACTTGCAGGGAATCTTTTTTTATTTGCTTTTTTTATTTTTTTGTAAGCTTGAGAATAACCATATTTTATTCTACAATGTTGAAGGAAATTCCTTATGAGTATTATTTGTTCTTAAAATTCATCTGTGTTTTATATTACAGAATTTTATTAAGGAACATTTCTCTCAACAAAAGCGCAGTGTTGCAGACTGGTAACAAGCATTATTTTTAGCCTTAAACCATAGTTAATTTAAAATAGGGGTTTTTGAAGTCTTTTCCCCTTTTTTATTCAAAAAATGAAGGTCAAAAACATTTTTAAATCAATTTTTAGAAAATCGGGCATTTAAGATTAAGTGTCACTTTTGTAGCTGCAGTGTGAAACTTCAGTTCAACTCCAATTAACCAATTATGCTCTGCTTTATAAATACTTGTTATGAAAAGAAATTAATAGCTCTAAGATGTTATGAATGCATACAAATTTTACTTTCATTAAAATTCAAATCATAAAAGATTATTTTCTATTCAGAGATGATTAGGGAATTAAAAAGTAATAATTTGAAAGATAACAAAATTTTAGTTTAGTTAGACAGTTTAGTTTAGTAAACAGTTTAGTTTATTTAGATTAATGTTCCATGCTAAAACTGCTGGAGATATCTTCGGAAGGACTCGTCATTTTGAATCATGATTAGATGAAGAAGACGACATCTCAATTTAGCACGTGTCTGTGAGATTATGGGAATACCCCCATTATTTTCTAAGTTATATCACAATCTTGGCACTTTGCTGAACTTACCATATTGATGAATCAACTTATGTGCTTTTCTTTAAGCCATACAAATACACCCCAATGGCTATGTAACACTATGTTGCACATAGCCACTGAGGAGTAAATATTTTGTTATTATTGCCCATGCCGACCAAAAAATGTGGAACGCATCACGATTTTGCTTGTCATCCTTGCTCAGGGGCATTGAGGAGTATTTGGAATAATGAAGAAAATTTAACCTTCTTTATGAAAAATATTTACTTACCTTTAGTAATATTAACGTCCCGTCTTCAAGTAACACGCGGGCTATTTTGGGACGGACTTCGTAATTTTGAGTTTTGGCCAGATGACGATGGCGATACCTAGGCTGACACCCACTTTTTTCAAACTTCAGCAGTATACCAGTGAGAGGATGTTTGACCCACTGGTTGATTTAACGTGCAACATGCACTCATAGATGACGGACCTTCAGCGGAATAGGGTTTCGAACTTGGAACCCTAAAGCCCCGAAGCCGAAACCTTACCACTATGGACCCAAATTTTGAAAAGTAACTTCTCCTTTGTGACGGATTTTTTCCAAAACTTAGCACATATCTGATTTTTGAGGGTTTCCTTCATACAGTTGTTGCGTCTTTTGAGTTACCATATAAGCACGTATATAAGCACAGACATTTAAACGTATAGACATAATTCCAAGGAAAAAAATCGTTTTCAGGGAGGTCTAAAACGTGGAGATTGATCAAAATTTCGATGTACAGTATTTTGTAATTTACAATACTGTTTTTGCATCATATGATAGAAAGTAAAAATCGGGCTCTGTTTCCTGCCTAGAACAAAAATGACAGTGTATCAGATTCAAACTACGAAACATAAGATTCTATTACTCTGCCTCAGTCATGGTTTGGCAAAGAAGGGAATATTTTATGACCATATGAGCCATCTGAATTTTAATTGTAAATCTTGTAAAAAAATCCCCCATCCCTCACCAAAGCCTATATAAAATTCAACATATGCCTATATGTTTATTCCAGCATCACTCCCGATCTACTAAAAGATTTTTATGAAACTTAGTACACATGTTCCTAATTAACCCACTTGAAGTATGGAGGGGGGTAAATAAGTCATAACACAGTCCCTCAAAGTAGGGTGGTACAAATTCGCCTAAATACATTCAGTAGAAAGGCAGGTGGGCATCATTAGCGATTTCGATGAAATTTGGTGTATATATTTCTAATGGGCCTACTAAAAATAGTGTAGGATTAATTAAATTCTAACCCAATCCCCGTGGGTTGGGTGGGGCAAAGTCCTTTAAATGTAACAAATGGCCGATTCACATGAAATTTGATACAGCTGGATCGATTTTGGCTAAACTTGGTACGTATGTTCCTCATTGGCCGATTTAAAGTGCTGAAGGATTAAATTCACCGTAATCTCGTACCTCAGGATTGTGTTCGGCAAAATACTGTAAATACATTACATGATCTTGGATATGATTTGGATGATTTTGATGTAATTATACACAAATGTTTCTCATTGGCTGATTAAAAATACTACAGTGGTAAATAAACGCTAACCCCATCTATAACGGAAGAGGGGGGGGAAGTCGTTTAATCCTTTGAGGACGAGTGTCACGCGAGTGTGCCAGCTGCTTGGCATATTCTCCCCTACTGTCACAAACACGTGCCAGCTCCTGTGGCTTTTAGCTACCGACTGACTCGTCGATGTGACACCAGCTTTAATGCAATTAGGCTTAACAAAAAAGGCCTTAGAACCCACGGACGTTGGGTAACGTCAGCCAGATCGAGCCGCACGTTTTCCGTGCAGCCGTCCTCTAAGGGTTAAATGCATGTAACAAACGAGCTGCTTGGCATTGAATTTGATAGGGACGATTTTGATGAAACCTGGTGTTCATGTTCCTTATTGGCAGACTTGACGTACTGTACGGGCTTACCCAGTCCTTTAGGGTAGGATAGGGCAATGCGACCTAACTACATTTAACAAAGGGACTGATCGAAATGAAACTTGATTCACATGTTTCAACATGTCGAATATGGTGTATGTAACTACTTTAATCTACATTTGGGATTATGATTGACGATAATGCATGTAGAAATGCTTATTTGGAGAGGATGGGGTAATTTTCATGAAACATATCTCATTTTCTTTACGTATTCGATTAAGATTTTAATCGACAAATGACTCTAATATTGTTTAACAAAAAATACTGCAATGAAAATTCGGCCTTATTGCACTCCCTTCTGGATAGGGTGGAGGTGAGTCATTGAAAGCCATTTCACAAATGGACCAATTAGAATCAAAATTTTATATTCAGGTTTTCTAAAATCATAAGATGCCCAAGAATGGAGTTATGATATAGGAAAGATTTGTAATACAGTATACTTATGATATATACTAAAATGAAAGAAAAATTGTGTACTATTAATATAAAAATCATGTAATTTATAGTTAAGAAATATTCTCTGAATAAAATATATACTTAAAAATTATGTTAGTTATAAAATATTCTTCACTTTATTGTCTCCCACAGGATTTTGACCTTAAAATGACCGGGCAGCACCGGGTATTCTGCTAGTTAGAGATAAGAATAAAGAATTGACATTGTATTGATTACATAAGTTGATTAAGGAGTTTCTAACAATTCTACGCTCTTTCGCTGGCAGATGCAATCTGAAGAGTTGGAGAGTTTGCACGATTTTATCGCATCAGCTATCTATCTCTCTGAAAGCTTGGATCTCAATCTCATTCGCTATGATTACGATCTTTGAAGAGTATTTCATAGCACAGCTTACTGTTTGACTCAACCAAGAATTGAAAGCCTAAAGTGGTTTTTTCTAAATATTTTTTCCTGTTTAGAATGCATAGTTTTACTGATGATCAGATTTGAAGATTTAAGAGTTCTCTGAAGGCTAATAATATAATCAATCTGAAAGCATGATGAATACTTTCTGTTCGCAAGTGTTATCTACATATTTTGCACCGTAGAATTAATAAAATATTTTTAAAAACGTTTGTGTGCTTCGTTCGGAAAGGTAATCCAGATAGCACGTAAGTTTGCAGCAAGTTTGATTTTGACTTGTCATGGCAAAATTTGTCGCGTCAAACTTGAATCGAACTTGTAGCAAGTTCGCTGTGACAACTAGCGCCACCTCCTTTGCAAATCAAACTTGCAGCAAGTTTACAAAACAAGCTTCCTGCAAAGATAGCACAATAAAGAGATAATTATTTTTGTCTCTGTTTTACAAAAACATCCGATTTTTAATAGTATCTCCTAGACCGCCCTTCTTTTTATTAATTCAATAAATCAATGATAATTTGTGAAAAAAATAACTTTTTTATAAAAAAAATTTTGAAACATTTTCCATCTTTTTACTAAATATATCACTCGGACATTAAAGAAAACTATATCGCCTTTTTCTTAATGTTGAAATTTTAACGTTTATAAACAAAATTAAAATTAACAGTCAGTGTTTGTTGAAAAATAATAACTAGACATTTTGTCCCATTTTAAAGTAATTACTTTTGAACTCTAATTTTATAATTTATTCTACTAGCAAAACGTAGTTATTAGCGAAAATCGCTCTCTCTCTTTGACTTCAAATCATATTCTCAACTCAAAAAATTAATGAAATCCAGAAAATAGTTTAAAATAAATCGTATACGAATCGAATCGAATTATGTATTAGCGAAATCGATCTTCTCCTCTCGTAGTCAAGCTGGCGGAGTGGTATCAACGCCTGGCTGCTAAGCAGTAGCTCTCGAGTTCCATCCCGGGTTGTGTTTCGTACTCTGCTTTTGCTATAATTTGCAATAAGTTTGCACGGCAAGTTTGTGGCAAGCTTGCTGCAAGTTCGTTTCATGGTGACTTCGAAGCTTTCGTTAACTTGCTGCAAGCTTGCAGTCTTGTCATGACAAATTTGTGGCAAGCTTGCACTCTTGTCATGACAAATTTGTGGCACGCTTGCTGCAAACTAAAATTGCTATCTGGGAAGTAAGAGATTACGGGTTAGTGAACATAATTTTTTCATTCCTTCCAATCATGGACCTTTGAAATCCATCCATTTCGTCCCTAATTTCAAAATTACTCAATTTCTCACTGCACATGGAAACTTTAAAGACTATCTAAAACCTTCAATTTATCTCTCACGGGCTTGTGTTCTTGCTGTAGTGGAGAGATTCAAGATGTCAATCACTTGATACTTTCCTGCTCTATATTCACTCCCGCTAGATGTTTACTCACCAGTAGTCTAAAGAAGAACAATTTAGCATGCCCTCCATATTTCTCTATTTGGTCTAGAACAAAACTTGTTCTGCATCATTTTGTGAATTTATCGACTGCATTTTCCCCCACATAATATAGACTATAAACTTTGTATCTGTTTGCTGGCATTTATATATATACAATTTTTTTCTTATTACTTTTGTTTATTTATTTTTACTTTTCAATTTTTGGAATTCAAAATTTTTTTTCTCTCAATCATATTTGGATCAGACCTTTTTGTTTTGTCAACTGTGCGAAATTTGTGTGTTTTATATGTTGTGTGATATTTTGTGTATTTGTATGCTCTTATATGGTATTTGAATGCTTTCTTCTTTTTTCATTTTTTCCCACCTTGTGTAGCTTTTACTCCATTTCTTGTTTTCATCCATTTTTTGTGATATGTGACCAGTTATTTTTCATCTATACCTTTTAAAATTTTTTTATTATGTTTCGGTATCTATTCCTCTTGTTTATTCACTTCATTGCTTAGTACCATTCATGTGTTCGTATGGATGTGACCAATTAATTGTATATTTGTTTCTTTTTTTTCTTCCGCCTTCTCTGTTTTGAATTTGCATTTGTATCATTCAATTTGAAGCTTTCTTCAACCCTTTTCTGAGTCTTTTACTTACTTCTGTAAGCCTTGTGTTGTACCTGTTGGTGCACAAGGAGTTTTTTCTCAAGAGCTCAAGAGATTGCATATAGCTATATATATATATATAAGTTACTGATGATGATATTTCACATTGGAAATTTAATGAAATTAGCTTAGTTCTCTTATATATGTCTAATGCTCCATGTCAATTTAATTTTGGTATCCATTCTATATCTTGCGGGAGGAAAAAGAACAACGATGCGCAACAGCAAGCATATAGATGTTTGATAACATGCGCAGAAACATTTGAAATGTGACTTCGATGTCATGAGAATTAAAGCTTATAATCTTTATTCTAATTCTAAGTTGCTGACAAAAATGCTATTTGTGTACATCACAACTTCTCTCAACAGTGAGATTTTAAACCTTATTTCTAATTATAATTGTTGAATTAAGCACGATTCTAATGTAGACAAAAAACACACAATTTGCTGTTTATCCCAAGAGCAAGATTATTTTTTTTAAAGTAGCATTGACTATCGTTCTAATAAATACCAGTATTTCTATAAACCCTTTACTCAAATATCTAAATGTCAGAACGTCTTCAATAAAATATTGAAAAAAAAGTTTAATTATATAACAAAATTTCATGTCTGGTTGTAAAAAAACTTTTTGAATGTATTCGAAATTATATTTTCTGAAAATGCAGAGTTGCTTGTTTACATGAATTTATCGTCTGCTTCTAATCAACAGTAAATTATTTTTATTTCTACTACATGAAACGAAAATTTTCAGCGCATTGCTGAGATAAGGAATAATGGAATTCCTTTTGACAATAATACTCTGAACACTGCCACTGTGTCTCTTTATTTTTAATGTTTACTCCTATAATATAACTTTTTGCAAAGAATGTCTCTAGCATCCTATTCCTCTCTTGGATCTCTGATTAAATCAGTGATCTTGTCGCATTTCATTCAGCCTGCTGTCGTTGAACAGTTAATTTTTCCAAAAATTCTCAAATACACGAAGGATTTTACAGAATAGCGTCATTTTTTTTATCTGAAAACAAAGCATTGATGTACTAAAGTGCTTTAGTTGTGATTTACAATTCAGATTAGGTCGTTTAGAAACTACATGCGAGTTCTATTTTAAGACAAATGGAGAGAAAGAATTCGCAAGCAACTTAAATTTGCATTCCTTGTACAACTATAATTTAAATGTACTTTTATATGCCTGTTATAAATCATTTCTATTCTGAAAGTAATAATCCAGCTTTATTTTATCCGTTCATACAATTTGTTTTAAATTAATTCTAACGGAAGATAAGCCAGATATAGAAATTTCCATTTTTCTCTTTCCTGTCTCTTTTCATTAAAAAAAACCCTAAATTGGAAAGCTCCAATTTTTAACTGTATATATAGTGTTGTGGAAGAGTTTTTTTAAACTTTTGACACTATAACATTATATATTGATAAAGTTTGCAAGAGCATATCATAAGCCATTAATTCTGACTGAAGTTAAGTTCGACAGTTCTATGGCATGTGGGGAAATTTCAATATTTCCATTCTCTATCTGTTTTAATGTTAAAAAATAAACTAAATCACAAAGATCATATTTTTAATTATATATTTAGTTCCATGGAATTTTTGTTTTTTGATTATAAAGTTTGCATGTGCACTAATTGTAAAGTTTGCATGTGCATATCAGAAGTCATTATATTACAAAAAATAGTAAAAATTTCAATTTCATAATTAACAGAAGCAAACTTTTTTTCTTGTTTACAGATAAAAGAAATTGTTTTTAATATTAAATTATAACATGACAAATTCCTTAGACTGTGACATTTTCTATTACATTATCCGAGTCTAATTCTGAATATCGCAATTCTGAATAATTTCAGTGATTAGTACAGCTTTTTAAATTCTGTCTCCTTTTAAATCCTTCTTTTCTTTCTCCCGATTCTTTCAGGATAAATTTATTATCAACCTTTTCTTCCCCCCGTCTCCATTCTTTCACCACGAATTTCTAGAGTTATTTTCATTTATGCGGCTCTTACCAGACGTTAGTTAGTCAGCCTGAAGGCTACATAGTTTTAAGGAAGAATGTTTTTATTGATTTTGCTCTCCAAGTGGAAACAGTTGCTGCCATACTCGAGTCATCGTGATGGAAAGGTATGCATCTCGTTTCGGCTTCATCTTATCTTTTCTTTCAGAAAGATATCTGGCTTATTAGAAAAGCTCGACGGAGAGTGATAAACTATGTTCTTAAGAATTTTTATCCATGATCGTTAAGATGCTGCTTAGCACTTAGATGGATTTCGAAAAATAATTAGAATTGGGGATAAATATTTTTTAGAATATATTATAATCTCTTCTTGTAAGGAACATTGCTTTCTTAGAAGATTTAGTGCATTGACTTTAAATTAGTTTCGCCAGCTAAAATATTCCTATCTAATTTTTAATTCCTTCGTTTCTTCACCTAGCAGCATTTTTAAGACTACGTTCCTCCCATTGGGGTGTCAGGAAGGAATTTGATTCACACGCCAGAACGCCACAAAAAACATTGTATAAGAGATCTTCTATATCTCGGTAACTACGTATGTTAAAAATATAACTAATGTCTTATTTTAGAGATAAAGGGTAACAACAGAAGTTACAAAAAAATTTGAAAATCGGAAAAGATTCACGCGAGTAAAGTAGTCCTACTCCTTTAACACCAGCGGATATTTAAAAAAGGCAGCTTCCCGTCATTTTTTTTTCTAGTTATTGAAAATTTCCATACGATTCGACTTAAGATGTTAACGCAAGGAAAAAGGGCATGTGCATTGAATTTCAGTTGTTAGTTATTTGTGAACTATTATTTCTATTCGTTTCTCTTCTTTACGATAAATTACAGTCCAAAAATATTTCTTTTATGTTTTTTATTTATAATTATGCAAAGCGCAACAAAAATATGAATATCTTTTTCACGACTATAAAGAGAAAGTTATTGTTACATCTCTTCTGCTTTCTCTTGTTATGCCCATTCTTCTCGCGTTATCGATTCGCTGTGGATGAATTTCTTACCAAACTTCGGTTTTCTTCGCTATGAATTTCCACAATTACATTCGAGGGCTATAGTTTGAAGAAGAATCTTTAATGAAACTTTGAATGTCCTTCCTTTTGATGATTTTAGACCATTTCAACGGCCGCCCCCAGGGACATCCTGCAATCACCGTGCAGTGCTTACTTGATGCGGCACTGACTGGCTTAAAATTAAAAAATTCACAGCTCCATAACGCGGTCAGTTTTAGTGACAAAGGATTGGATTTTTTTAAAATAAATGTTAGTATATCAAGAATATTTTACTAATATAACTAACAGGTACGGTGTACAATATAAAAATTTAGACTTCGTAATTTTTTCATGAGCGCATTTAATGACTCAAACATCATAAACTACAATTCTTAAAATTATTGAAAGCATACGCCGATCTCTATCGGTTCAGAAAATAGCAATTGGGTCACGATTAGTGTGGACACCTTGTATCTCGTCAATACAAATGCAAACTATGGAATTTAATAGATACCTGAATAATCAAAATTAGATACAGAATTTGATAGTTTGCATTTGAATCCACGATATTTTGAATAAATTTTCTAGGAAACGATATTGAGTTTAAATGTTATCACATAAATCTAATTAAATAACATAAATAAATGTTCATTTGACAAGAAAATGAAATTTGTGGATAAGAGTTATGGAAGAAAATGGGAATAAAAATGTTGAGTGTCTGCTTCTAAATGGAACTAGAATATACGTGACATTCGAGTGGGATTTTTAGAAAGTATTATTTGATCATGCTACTTAAAGTATATTTCTATTCGATTTTTAAGATTCATTTTTATAGCATTTCTTTAATCAACATCTTTCGCGTCTTTTTCAAGTTTTCCTTCAATGCAAATATTAAAGATAATGGTATGCTAAACTGTTAAGAATTCAACAGTTTCTTTTTTATTTGTTTTAAAGACAAATTTGGCTTATTTTCGTTTCAAGTTTAAGGTTTTCAAACCGCGATTGTAAATTGTGTCACTCAACAGAAAAATTTTAAAACTAATTTTTTTTCATAATTTATACTTAATTAACTTCAGTCCTGATTCAGAAACTTGAATAAAAACGTGTATTACCTTTATATTTTAATGGAATTTTCATTTCGATAATAAACATGCAACTTAAGGCTAGGGTTCACATAAAGAAACAAGATTTTTTTTATATTTTCATCATTTTACAGTCTCGCCTTAAGCCAACCAAAAAGCGTATAATAAAGGGCAAAGTCTTTTAGTCATTTTTAGTAAAATATTCTTAACACATTAGCATTTTTTCAAAAAACAGCTCCACTTTTCTGTGACTATGACTGACTCAGTTATGAAACTTTAAATATAGCTACTTTATACGATTTTAGACCATTTCAAAGGCCGTCTAGAGGATGATCCTCAGATCAGTGGACGACTCGAGGAAAGGACGGCCGTTGATTGGCTAAAAATATTCAAACGAAAAAATTCGTTGCTTCAAAATTTCAATAAGCAAATAAAATAATAATAATAATAAACGTAAAAACATAAATCTAAAAGAATAAAATTAGAAAATTAGAAAGGAAAGAAGCAACCAAAGCTTCTGGAGTGCGCAAATGCAGCTAGCAACTAAGAAAACATTGAACATATGATAAAGGCACCATAAAACAAAATGAAATTATTTAGAAATTAAGATCAAACAATGAATAGGTTTAAGGAATCCACCAGATAAACTTTTCAAAATTCGAAAATTCAAAGCTTCGTAATTCGAGCAAAAGAATGAAACCTCTTTTATTTAAATTTCTAGTTCGTCGATTATACTTTACTAAGTATGTCACTTAGGACTCGGGGACTGTATAAAAATTTAGATTTCGCAATTTTTTAGCACTACATTTATTGACTCAAACAACATAAAAAATTCTTTGCATTATTATAAGCATTTTTCCATCCGGAAGTATATAAATATCCTTAACGACTTAGAAATTATCTATTGGCCCACGATTAGAGTTGCCATCCTGTTTAAAGACAGCATATCAAATATGTAACAGTTAATGATGTTAGGGTGCAGATGTTCTGTGGATATCAACCGCTTAAAATATCACGTCAATTTCTTCTTAAATTAAAATATTTCTCTTATCTCTTTCGCGTTCATTGGTTTCGCAGTGAAACTAAAGCCCTGAATACGTCTCTTAAGTAGCGACACGTTCAATCGTCCGCCATTTTGGGGCTAACCGCCATTCTCTCCCTAAGTCTGCTATTGAGAAATACGGAGTTTCGTTTATTGAATGTGGATTTTTATTAGCAAATGTTTACAGATTCCCAATTATATCTTAAATACCCAATGATATACATATAAAAAAAAATCATTTTTACCTTAAATAATAATTTATTTTTATATTAAAACACATGCTAGTAAATGCGTGTTTTGAAATAATTCTCGATCATTTTGAAGAATAATTTTATTCAATTTTTTTATAAGACGTTCTAAGTTATAAATTACTCCAAACCAGGGTTGATAAAATTCATGATTTGTTTTTAAAAAAATAAAATAAATCGGTTTTTTTTATTTAAATCAGATTTTTTAAATTTAAATTTATTTAAGTATAGTATTTGATACAAACATATATGTTAGCTTAAACTGTTCAAGTTAGAGATCCAAATCAATTAATATATGCAATTTTTTTTACATATAATTAAAAATATATGTAATTAAAGATATATATAAGAATCATTCATAAATCAGTAGAAAATAATTACTTACAATAGGATTTTCTGCTTGTTTTAATACTTACTTTTAAATTATCTATATCATAATTTAAATAAAGGATGCTTTCTGTTATTTAGACATTTTACTCCTTAAACCACAGTGCAGAACTATATATTTATTATAATACTCAAATATATATACTCAAACTTAATTTTTTTAAAATCGTAGGTCTTGAATTTAAGGCTTTATATAAAATAATTCATTTTATCTCTGAAGCGGCAATTCTCACGCCAATACTCTTTCTAGAACATTTTTTTACCTTCCTTAGTATTTGTAGCTTTTCATGAAGTAAATAAGAAATTGTTTATCTTTTGATAAAAAAAATTTTCTTGAATTACAGCAAATAAAAAAGACATAGAAAAATTAAAAACTAATAATAATAGATATTTATAAAACATACAAAAAGAAAAATCTAACAGAATTAAATGTACCCTAATACATATGGTTTAAAACAAATAATAATTTAAATTTTCTTTGGCTTCATAATTTAATGACATAATATTTCATGAACAAAAATATTTTTGAGCAGACAACAAATTACACTGAATTATGAAAACAACCAATCATTTCATATATTTTACTTATACAGCAGTCAAAAGCATATTTTTTTAATGCTTGGTGAAAATGGATTGGATTGAATGTGGATAACTAGAGGCAATCTCATTAATTTCTATTTGCTGAAATAATTAAGAAGAGCAGAGTAATGAATGTTGCTAATATAATAAAAAAAGTCAAAGGCTAATTTTAATTTATCTAAAGAAGAAAATTTTAAGTAGGTTCATATACAAAAATAGAAACCTTTAAACATAAATTTAATTATAACAAATTATGCTAATATTACATGGTACAGTTTCTTCAGAACATCTTCAAATTCAGGTGCCTCACACAATTTGCTGTTTCCATTTGGAATTCATTTATCTCTCCCGATTTTATGCAGCCACTGTTTTCATCTATCTTCATTGTAAACGATATAATTTGAAGCCCGATTTCGCGTTGTTCGAACATCCAACAGCTCAAGTGGGCATCTTCAAATTTTAAAGTATCTATTAAACGATATAAATATAAAAGCGAAAATGGAAAAAATAGATAGAGCGTGTAATGTTAAAAGCGTGATACACACACTCAAGCGAAGCCCCAAAATGGCGGCTGTTTACCCATGTGACTGGCAACGTCCAATCAAAATTGAAGATTGCGGCACGAAGTCGATGTGGAAAAGAGTATCGCTACTTAAGAGACGTATTCAGGGCTTTAAAGTGAAACCACACATTGAGCTTTTTCTTTACTGCTCATAGAGGAAACGTAGCGTAATTTTTCTTTCATAACTTAAGAACCAAATATATAGGCCAACTTACATAAAAATTCCAGTTCAATACCGTTAGTATTCACGAAGATATCGGCATTGCAAGAGCTAAATTGCTTTTGATCTCTAAGAGAAACTAAATGATGAGGGTTCTTGCACAAATTGATATTTCTTAAAATTGAATCTTTGAAAGTAATATTGAATTTTCTGAAGGTTGAATATCCTGAATACGCATATATACTTATAAATTAAATATATAATTCAAATTGCATTTCGATGATAACTTACTCGGAGAAAAAATAGCCCGTTACCGTTCATTGGTTTCACTGTGAAACCGCAAATTTCTTAAAAATAAAAAATGCTAAAATTTTTTCCCTTTACATATTTATGATCAGCTGCATGTCTAATACTCATTTTTGAAATAAAGTTACTAATTTTCAAAACGAAACATGTAGTGAACTTGAAAGAGCTGAAACTATGTGTTCTTAGAAAATCAATACCTACTTTCTTTGGTTTGTTTTATTTTTACCTTCAGACCAGTCGCTAATGTAATAAACTCAAACTTATTTCCTTTTGAGTTACACCGAACGAAATCTATAGATTAACTTTTAAATAACTAATGCAAACATAACAAACATTCGCTGCTCAGAAATCGAATTAAGTGCAGATTCGCCGTCGTAGAAATCGATTTCTGTAATGGAAAAGAGTCAGTCTTAGAGGAAATGTTTTTCAATCTGTGGAGTATTCCAGTTACGGTTATGCATATAGAAGTCGATAAATATGCGCAATACTTACATCGATAAATCAATATGGAACCAATCAATATGTTCAGCTTTACTGAAATAAAACTGCCCAAAATTTCTAAAATTACGAAAAATATTCTCCACCGAAGAAATGTTCATTTTTTTGATGGTTTTAAGCATTACCACAGAAAGTTATCTATGATTTTTTTTTTGAAATAACCTATTCTTATTTTTTGAAGAGAAAATTGAACAAAAATCATCGAAGAAGTTATTTAACTTAACTGTGAAGATGGAATTTCTTAATCGATTTTTCTTTCACTTCCTGGTGTTCCAAAGTTCTGAAATTTTGTATTATTGTGTATTATACTTCACGATACACTATTTTACTGTTTTCAGAAGTTAATTCGCAGTAAATCATTAGATAAGTTGAAATTTGTTTCCGTACCAGTGATGCCACCTGTAGTGAGTTTGAGAAACATTAGATCTCAAGACTTAAATATGGAAATAATTTAAATGAAGAGGTTATTGTTATGTACGCTATTAAAAATCTTCTTTTTAAAAATCTTCATAAATTAAATTTATTTACAAAACAAGAGATTTATCCAAGTTAAGTTATTCCACTGCTGTACAGACGGTCATTGTTTGTCTTTTAATTAATATTTATACTATCTAAAAGCTAATAGAGATTACAAAAGAAAGCTTTACTTATGAAGAATCTTTACAACAAATGATTTTTTATCTACTATTTTACTAATCCTATACATAGCAAATTAACGTTGCTCGGATGATTTATTTCTGAGTTTTTCCTTCAATGAAACCATTACACATCTAAGCATGTACATATTGCAAAGAAGTAATTTTATCCCGAAGATCATTTATACAGGTCCATAAACTACTGTACCCATTTCCAAAAATTATAAAAAAAACCCTTATAATGTAAAAACTTCGTTCTTTTTTTAAATGAGAGTAGTTCAAAAAGTAATTTGTTCACATAGGTAAATCTGATGTAGGGGAGTTCCACAATGCAATCGTCAAAATTGCTGCCGTGCAGCAGAAGGCACGCCTCTGGTTCCACGAAAGCAAATCAATTGTAGCAGTTCAAAGTTCTCCAGTAAGAACATTAAGCATTGATATGAGCAATTAAGAAGCTAAAGTCTCCCTCACTAGTCAACAACTTCTTCTGAGACCGGTGGTCGTCCAGCACATTTCCTATGATGCACATTTCCTGTTCCCTTTAATTTCTGATACCAACGGTTGATGAAGTTCTTACTAGGAGACTGACAACTTCGCTAACTTAGGCGAAAACGTCTTCGAGCTGTTACAATTGATTTGCTTCCGTCGAACCAGAGACGTACCTTTTGCTGCTCGGCAGCCATTTTGACACTTGTGTTGAGAATCCCACCTGCAGCAAATTTATTGCGCATTAACGTCGCGTTACCTTGCGGAAAAAAAACTTTTTCAGCTACTCTCTCATTTAAATAAAAGACAAAGTTGCTACATTATAAGGATTTTTTTATTAATTTTTGAAATTGGGCCCAATAATTTATGATTACCTTGTATAAAAAGTGTAACACCTTTTGACCTATCAACAATTGTGTTTGCTCTCTAACATCTTTTGATTTATAAAGATTGCAAAGTAATTTTATCCCGATAATAAGTGTAACAGCTACCAACTTTTGATCTGCAGTAATTGCGTTGTATAGCTGGTGTTGAATAAAGAAAATAACATAGCAGATATCCTTAAGAAACATGTTTTCATTCAACCCTACTTATCATAAAATGAGCGATAGGGCGATATGAAATGCATATTTATGCCATCATGATGACTCGAATGTACCTTCTAGCAACAGTTTCCACTCGGAAAGTAAAATCAATACAGATTCTTCTTCAAAACTATGCAGCTCTCGAAGATTGCTATGGAAATTCGCAGTGAAAGAAGAGAGGCAGACGAAAGAAATTTGAAAGGAATCAAGGAAGGAGAAAGGACGGACGTATAAAGAGAAGATAAAGGAATTGTAAATATAATTTACTCTGTATAGTTTTACGAAAAATTATACATAGGGTAAATAAGACAGTTATTGACACCCTTAAAGCAATATTTATGCAAATAATTTATAAGGAAAAGTACTAAAAATAGTTCAATCAAGTTGTGACTCATTGCAACTTTTCCTGAATTGCTCTACTTTAAGCTGAATAAAGGGTACCATAAAAAATCACCCCTAGAAGGTATTACCCTGTGGATGAGAAATTGACATCTCTCCATTTTTATCTATACATTTAAAATAAATTGTTAAAAACCATGACAGTCCCCCAGCCCAAACCACTGGATCGATTTCGGGCATTTTTTTTTTCATACTAGAAGCCTTCGGCGACCAGCTGGTTCGCCTAACTTATTAGTTGTAATGATTTAGTTATATCGATAAAATTTTAAATAAGCAAGTTGTATAAATTTGCTTTTATTTTTGCATTTTATATTAATTATTTAGAATTAAAGCTAAACGATGAAGTTATTTTCAATTGAAGTTTCTGGAAGTAACAAACTGTCAGTTTCTAGAAAAATGATGGATAAAATTGAAATTTTCAACAAATGACTACTATGTACTGAATAAAATGTTAAAATCGTGAATTTTTAGATGCTTTTTAGATAAAACGCTACTAACATCAAAAATGAAATTCAAATGCATCCAGAATCAAATAATAGAGAGAGATATTCTTCAATTACATCAATTTATACTTCACAGTTTGTCAGTAAATAAATTAAATCTAATATTCACAGAATTGTAAATGAATTCATTTGTCCGCTGCCAATTCTCAAATATTGATTTAAATTTCTTGTACCAATATTGACACAATTGCATATTTCGAATAAGGAAGTGGAAACGTTAAACTCGTAAATGCGTTTAAAATGCGCGAAAGTATTTGAATTTTTTAAAAATAGCATTTGCTAACCGTGATTCATGAAAAATTTCTTTCAGTGAACCAGTAGTAGCCACGAAATAACCCCCCGGATATCTTGTAGAACCCTTTTGTGTTCTTCTACCCCTACCTCCGTTCCCTCTGACTAGTATGGAGAAACGGAGTACGTATCTATCGTCCACCACAGTCGAATGAAAAGATTATTTCCTTGAGCAAACTTGACCGCAGTTCATGACAGAAAAACCCCTTGTAAAATTGAATTATTGTACAGTGCTCAAACTAATATCATTTGAAAGATAATTGTTTTCACTTTAAATTAGTATAAAATTCATTTTCATGCGATAATTCTTTCACAAGTTATTGAAGAAAAAAGGCCAAAAAACGTCGAAATTTGGCTTAATTTTTAAATAATTAAAATTTGAATAAAAAATGGGTCCGAGGTGAACATCTTCAGCATCCAAAGTATTTCTATGACAAATTTGGTAGCTCTACGTTCTACGGTATGTTCTGTAGAGCGCTAACAGAAACAGACATTCATCTTTCCCAGCTAAAAAAAATCTGCAGAAAAAATTTTTTTTGAAGTTTTTTTAAAGATTTCTGCAGATGTTTTGAAGACAGAAAAAAATCTGCATTTTGTCTTCAATTTAATCTGCATAAAATCTGCAAAAAAAATATTTTTATTTTTTTTTTCTCTAAATATCCTGTAGATTTTTTAAGACTTCAAAAAATCTACATTTTATCTTCAATTCAATTTGCAGTTATTTAGCAGATTTTCACATCATTAAACCTGACCAATAATCTGTTGATTTTTTTTAAGATTTAACTACAATTTCATAATATCTGCATTTCTCTAAATACATATTTTGCACCATATTCTCTAATATTGCAGCTTTTTTTTCCAAAGGATATAAAACAAAATTAGAATGTAAATATCATTATTGTTTAATTTTACAGCAGACAGGAGTTTCATCAGTTCCTTTTTGAATTTGTGATATCGACCATATACTTGTATAGAAAAGGAATGCTTGTTTTATCACCAGAAAAAATTTCCCAATCGAAAATTATCTTAGGCACTAAATTTTTTAAATATGCCACTGAAAAAATGAATTCTAAATTAATCTTTAAAATAAATATTTGAAGTTTCACCATTTTAAACTTTTCCCCCATAATTTAATTAATTTCCAATTGGTTTTCCAACTGTCTTTCTGACTAGCTATTTTCCTCCAAAAAGAAGGGAAAAGTGGATCTTGCGCCCTTTGGATGGAGAGAAGGCTTATCAGAAAGGTAAAAGGTAAAAACGAATTTATTGAAACAGAGGACATAAAAAAATTATTGATCGAAAATATTACTAATCTTATCTATTACTCATCTCTACGACTTTGAAACACGTAATCTGGCCGTGGTTGACTTTTGAACCACTAAATGGCGCCACTAGAGCTATGGTGACGCTAAAACTCAAATTGATTATTTTACCCCCACTTCGTGTAGACCGCCGTGGCCCTGTGGATAGCGTTCCTGCCTGCCAACTCCAAGAACGCGGGTTTAAATCCCGACCAGGATGAGTTTGAAGTTTTGTCACAATCTGAATCGACATCGTACACGTAAGTTGAATTACAAATTAGATTAATGAAATCAATAATTACATTACTTGAAATTAATAATTAAGCCTTGACTGCAGAAAAATCTGCCGAAAATCTTAAGGTATTTGGAACAAATTTTTCTTCAGATACTCTACATTTTTTTCTGCAGAAAATCTGAAGGTATCTGAAACATAGATTTCTTCAGATATTCTACATTTTTTTTCTGCAGAAAATCTGAAAATTATTTTTTTGCAGATTTTTTTTAGCTGGTTTATTAGTATTAGTTATTAGAGATGGAAGCTTATAACCACTAGATATGTCATCAATGGTCGCCTGTCACCCACCACTCTCCATTTTTAAGATGTATTGCAAAATAAAACTTTGGTGGAGTCCCTCAGCCTCTACAACCGCCACTTCGCCGATTTATTTTGCCAAGTTGAAAGCATAGCCACAGACTATTAATAATACGGGCGAACATCTGGTAGCCGAAGGCGGCTAATTTAGTTTACTTTTAACTGTCTACCTAAAGTTAGGTTAAGTAAAACTGATCATTGACATAGAAATTTAATTTTAAAATTAAAGATTAGGTGGTCAACAACTGTCTTGTTTACCCTATATCTGTAGTAACGATTGTAGCTCATAATAAAACTAATCAAAACTACGGATTATAGTTTATCATAAATAGAGCTTAGACAGCCGTAGGAAAGGACCTTTAAACATTAAAATAATTCTTTATTATTTTTATTACTCATAATAACAATAGTATCGAACGTCTTGATTGGTTGCTATGGCTTAGTGATAAGATTTTGGGAACGCAGGATGTCGGCTTGAGTCCTTAAACCACTGGTGAAACAGTATATACTGATAATTCTCGGATTCCGAAACACTCCGCACTTTTACGCTTGCTCCAGGCGGAGTTGATTTCATCAAAATAGGGGTGGTGTGAGAAATGGAGAGGGAGATGTTTACATTTTACTTAGCGTGACCTAACAGAGAGCTCCGGTATTGCGTACAGTTTACTCTTTGCCTGTCACCCCTTCCAGAGTAAAATTGTCCAAAAGTGCTGTGCTACTCTTGGCATTTTGAAACGATCAGTACTGCTATGTGAGTCTGGTGTGAATTAAATATGTATTCTGGGAGCATCTTCATATTGGTGCGGGTTGCAAATTTATGTAATGAGATGCTATCTCTTCAGTGTCTTCCTCTTCATCTGGTAGTGCTGTAGCGTCATACTGCGCCTTCATCACCATAACAAAATCTAATTAAGAATATTCTTGAAAAATGAAAACGAAAAATGTTCTTTGGAGATAAATAACGATTGAAAAAATTAAAAAAAAAACAATTAGATGTTTGCATTCGAAAATCATGTTTTATGAATGGATATTTCTTTCGACTTAGCTACTGAGTTCGCATTTGATGACTTAAAAAAATTGAATTTGGTCACTGATAAACAAGGGGAATACAGACAAAATTACACGAATAACTTACATTTGAATCCTTAAGAAGATACCTAATTTTGATACATACTATTCTTTTAAACGTTTAATTTACTCTTAACATCTTAAATATAATCTTACGAAAGTTTCCAGTAATTTCAAAAGATATTCATTAGGCTAAAAATAAAAAATAAAACTTAGACAGGAATCTTTTAATGGGACGAAAATGATTTTAAACGAAAGCAATACATTTTCTAAAAATGTAATTTTGCTTAATGGAAAAGATTTGTTCGACAAGTTTAATAGATTTAAAAAAAATATTTATTCTCAATTCTAATTACTTCTTGAAACCCATCCAGCGTAAGTGCATAACAGTATTTGTGCGATCATGGATAAAAATTCATGAGAGCATAGTTTATCCCTAACAATGTTCTAAGAGCCTTTCTAATAAGCTAGAGATCTTTTTGAAAGAAAAGATAAGAAGATGAAGCCGAAATGAGATGAATAACTTTCCATCGCGATCAGTTGAGTACAGGAGCAACTGTTTCCACTCAGAGAGAAAAATAAATAAAGGCTCTTCCTCAAAACTTTAGCCTTCAGGCAGACTAACGCTGGCAAGAGACGCATAAACTGAAAATAACTTTAGAAATTCGTGGTGAAAGAAGGCCAAAGTAATAAATATATCCTGAAAAGAGTAAGGAGGAAGAAAAGACGAATATAATAAAGATAGGATGAAAGAGCTGTAATAATTATTTAATCCCCAGAATAGCATACAAATTATTCATATTCCTGCTTTGTTATGCATGATGGCCCTTAGATAATGAAATGGGAGAGAAAGAATTCTTGAGTTTGTTATATTTTTTTTATAATTTACAAAATAAGTTAATATCTGTGTAAATTAGAAAAAAAATTCTTCTTCTTAAAAAGAAGTTTTTAGCAAATAACAGCTTATAATATGCACATGCAAACCCTGTTAACATGAATTTATTCTATATGCATGAAAATGCAATAAGAAAAACATAACAGTTCCAAAATTATTCATATTTGTATTATGATATGCAAAATTACACTCAGCGGCGTAGCTGTATTTTTTGCCGCTCGGAGCGAACATGCAACATGCCGCCCTTCATTTTCAAATTACATATGGCACATAAAACTAAAAATAAAAATACGGGCAAAAACAATTAATTTGTCGTTTCACGTTTTGATCTCTGCAGATAGGCAGAGAAATCGCGCATCCATCACCAGTCTTTCTTTAGCATAATGCAAATTACCGACAAAAGGCGAAAAAGAATTACATTAGCTATTTTTTAATGTTCGCAATGGTTGAACTAGTGCCGTTGCCCTTCTTACTTATAAAATGATATTCTTGCATGTCTGATTTTGCCGCCCCTTTCGAAGCGCCGTTGCTCTTCTTACTTATAAAATGATATTCTTGCATGCCTGATTTTGCCGCCCCTTTCGAAGCGCCGCCCTCCCGGGGCGGACCGTCCCCTTTTAGCTACGCCACTGATTACACTCGAGGAATGTAATAGAAAAGAAACAATCTATGAACCTTGTAATAATATTATGATTTACTAAACAAATGAATCTCTTTTTATGTATGGCCTAGAATAAAAGTTTCTTCTTCTTTTAAAAACGCAGCTTTCAATATGCTTAATTCTTTGTAAAACAACCTTTTGTATACACATACAAATTTTAGTAATACGAATTCATTCTACATGCATTACAATGCGAAATTCAAAAAGCAAAATTCTTCGAATGAAAGACTCGAGATATAGTTAAAAATGTGGGCTGAGTAATTTACATGTTTGGAAATGAAAAGAGAGAAAAGAGTTTTGTCTTTTCTTACAAAATAACTCCAATTTGTGTTACAATACCAACTTGGATTTCGTCAGATATTGTTTCAACCATCCGATATTAAAGGATAAAAAATAAAAATGGAATACTACGTTAACAATTTATTAAACGCTTATAAAAGCATATTGAACTAAATGAGTTTAAAAATAAAATTTAAGTTATAGTTGTGGAAATAATGCTTATCTGAATTGCTGACATATTCTTTCCTGCCATTTTAAATTAATATAGACGTGGAGTGTTCTCCCCGAATGACCGCATCTGAATTGTAAATCACAACCTAAATATTTTTCTACAGGGTTGCTTAGTTTCCAGAAAGAAAATGAAGACAGACACATAAAATCTTTCGTAGATTAGGAATTTTCGGGGAAAGTAACTTTCACGTGGCAAAAGACTAGAAAATGCCGAGAAACTATTGACTTGATAATACACTAAAGAGTAATAAAAACTGAATGCAATTTCTTTCCAAAAATTCACATTACAAACGTAAACAACAGAAAAAATTCGAAATAACATTGCTAAATGTATTGTATTCATACCTCAGCAATACGTTTATAAACAGCGATTCATATGTTAGAAATAAAAATAATTTACTGCTGATTATAAGCAGAAGTTGATTCATCGGTAAGAACATTAAAAATTTAAAGAAAATGTGATTTAGAATTCGAGAAATTCAAGCAAATTTTTACTCTTAGGAACCAAATTGTATCGTATTACCAAGCTTCTTTTTAATATTTTATTTAAGTAAATTTGTCATGTATGTATTTAATAAAAAAATTATTTAAAGACTGCTATATCTGCTACTTCAGTAGTGAATGTTATTATTTCCTTGAATAACCATACCAATTTTCGGGGAAGAACAGAGTGTGGCATTTTTCTGTCTGCATTGGAATTATGTTTAGTTAAAATTTTGTAGAAATAATTTTAAAAACTAATTTTTGAGATGAATTGTAATTTCAATAAATAAACAACTGACAGTTAACAGTAAAAATTTTTAATTGCAAACACTCTTTTGTAACAAACGTAAGCCTACATTGTAGTACATAATATGATAAACGCTATTGTCCATGCTATCTAACATCTAACTACACGTTGTCCTTCGCTTTGCTGCGGAATTAATTTATTTTTCCTCCTTCAAGATGAGACACTGTTTACAAAATCAATTTGCACGGGATATCAGATGGGTATCACGTGTACATGAACTGATTTCATTAAATCAACAACAAGATATATTGTTACTAATATCTAGTGTTCCTTAAACATCGATAGTTCAACTATCGATACTTTCTTGCCGGCGATACTATCGATAGGTGTTCTTCCTGTCGATAGTTTGGAAACTATCGATAGTTCCAGACGATAATTTTGAAACTATCGATAGTTGCAGTCGATAGCTTTCAAACTATTGACTGAAAATGCGCCTATCGATAGTATATATATTGAAGGAGAAAAAACTATTGATACTATAGATAGTATCGATAGTTTTGAGAAAGTTGATACTATCGATTGTTTCAGTCGATAGTTCCGTAAACCCGATAGTATCTACTTGGCTTCGATAGTATCGATAATCTGTCGAGGTTTAAGGAACACTACTAATAACTAGATATTTATGAAGATAATCTATCCAAAGAAGCGTGGAAAAATATAATATTCATAATCCTTTAAGTTCTGACGAATTTTCTGGAAAGGAATACAAAAACGTTATTAAAGATCTCCTATGAAGTAACTTAGAGAAGATAAAGCCTGCGAATATTCAGTACATATATTGGCCTTTAGAGAATTTTTACTTCTTAATATCTTATTCTTCAGTAAAACTACGCATTCTACTCCGGAAAAAAATTCCCTCGCCATCAAAGAACACTTGAGACTTTCAGATCGTGGTTGAGTCTTTACAGTAGGCTGTGCTATGAAGTACTCTTCAAAGATCGTGATCATAGCGAATGAGATTGAGACCCAGGTCTTAGGAAAGATTGATTGCTGATCAGATAAAATCGCGCACTCTCCAGAAGCATTCTTCTGATTGTATGTGATTTTGCGACGGATCGTAGAATTGCTAGAGGCATTTTAATCAATTTTAACGTACATTAGTAGCCTGTAGTAGTAGTTTTAATATACTCAGTAGTCTGTTAAATTGCGGAGACTGTTAATTAATCCAAAAATTAAGTAAATTCAAATTTAAAAAATATTTAATCTTAAAGACTTCCTTCAATACCTTTGTATCCAATATAATGGAAGTATCACGTATTTGTAATATTTTGATAATATTTTGAACTTAATTTAGAAACGACGACGAAACACTATTAGAAGAATACGGACAATGAAATATATAAGATTTTTTAACATGAAAATGCTTTTTCAGCTGGCATTTTTTCAGTAAATTGCGT
>BGPR01006906.1:0-30286 GCA_013235015.1 Araneus ventricosus
ACAAATTATCAAGAATTCACCTGAGCTGCGCCGAGATGAATTGCTCGACATTCTAATATCTTGGTAAGGATGGAACATGTCTCCTACGTGCCAAATTAGTTCTATTACTGTACTTGTTCTAGATGAGTCTCTTTCTTCTCCCCATCTTCCTTCTCTACGTTTAAACACCAGCATTACAACTGTGCATTGGCCTTTGCTACTCCTGAATTTCCTCTCTTCTCCTTCAATTGAGGGGTGATTTCGTCAAAGAACCAAAAAAGTCTACTCTTACTTTATTCTCCGTGGTTTGGAGAAAGGTGAGGTGAAAGTATATAGGTTCTCCCTCCTCCTTCATAACTTTGGTTCTCGAGGTGGCAAGCAGTTCTCTCTCTTCACGCTTGTCATCTCTGATTTCAGGACTGGCACCCTTTCATGTCGATTTAAAGATGTTGTGGGATATAAAAGGATGGTCAAGCACTTTTGCAATCATACTTTTCTCTATGTTTTTATTCTGATTGCGTGAGCAGTGTTTTCCATGGAAGGATGACTCATGAAATGTTAATTTAAAATTATTTTCTTGAATGAGTTTCCATATGACGTATCAGAACATATGCCATTATTAACGTTTCTTACAAATATCACATCTAAATCGTTTTTCTTTGAATGAGTTTCCAATCTTGAGTTTAATGTACTTGGAGCACATCGTTTCGTCATCAATTTATCACGTGAATATCATATGATCGATTTCAAACCTTATCATTGCCAAATAAAACTTTGGGCAATTCACCATGATAAATAGGTTTTCACCAGTATATGTTCTTATATGTTTAGTAAGAGAGTTTTCAAGCTGTCAGTTTTGAGGCACTAGGACAAGACCTACAAGAAAAAAATCAGTTTTCTACATTACCGCTTATAGAGGAAAGACATCCACCCCAAAGTGAAGTATCTTACTGAAAGTGTTAGCTCATCTCAGGGACGTTGGTCATGACCACTGAAGAAGTTCTTGGCGCTTCATTCCCAATGGTGTACATTTTCACTCAGTACTCAATTCACATAAGTATCTTGCTCGTTAGCATGTAGGGGTAGTGCAAAATCATCACTAAGAGAAGATTATGAATAACGACATTATAATAATATAAATATCAATTAATTATGTGTATGAATATTACAACAGATCAAAACAATATAAAGAATTTATTACTTCCTCCTATCATATCCATAAGCAGAAAACTCGTCGTTGATCCACTAGAAGACTCGTTGTTAAATTCTGGTAAGTTCGGCAGTCACGAGCAACTGAGTAAAAGAGTCAATGACTGTCCAACAATGATATAGGGGTGGTTTTGACCGATCGATGAGCCAATCGGTGAAAAGGCAGATAACTCATCAGTAAACATCAGAGAAGGTGTGATAAGAATCTCTCCACGCAGTAAGTCTTGATAAAGTTCCACCTAACCCTACGTCATCAGTAACAACATATCACTCCACCTTGCTAGAACGAATTGCCTGCAAGTACTGCCACACCACTTCCATCTTTAGATTTGTGAAGCGTCTCCCTGTCTGCACAGCATGAATTCTCAATCGATGTGCCGTCAAGAGCTGCGTCATTGAGCAGAAAAATAGGTTCAACGTGGACCATAGACACTTATCCTTGTAGCTAATCCAACGCGGATTAGGTGACGCAGTATATTGTGACGATCAGGAAACACCGACTTGCAAAAGAGCGCTTCCCCACGCTTTTATGAAGTTTTGCAGAAATATCAGACAGACTTCAATGTATGAACATCGAGCACAGTCCATCTGACAACAGTCAAGGTCTTCTTTCATCAAACAGGAATGTATTCTTCCAACAAATCTTATGAAAGGAATAGTGGGGTTTCCATGTAGAACCACCTAAAATGAGTCAGAGAACAGATGACTTACTTCAGCATGGAAAGTGCTCGAAGTAAGAGTGTGTGGTGAATACGCAATTGTGTATTGCCCTGCCCAAAGTGTGAGGAGGAATTGCTGTAACAAGGTGTCTAGCAGCTTCATTCAGAGACATTCTTAAAGGCTGTAATGATCATAGGTTATGATACAGGTGAACAAATTTGTTTTATTGTACAGTGATTGTGTATGGATCACCCGCCTCAGAGGAGAGACATGAATGTTTGACGGGCAACCTTTATTTAGACAAAACAAATGTTTGAAGGGTAGCGAGCGTTATTTTATTTAAAACTTTACAAACATTTGTTCCAATATGAAAGAATAGAATGAAAATGTATTCACTTCATTAGAATAGTGAAATGATTATATAGATCATTTTGAAAATTACTTGTAAATGAAATATATATATATATATATATATTCTCAATAAATGATGTTTAGTTTTTTTAATTTGCTTGTGATTTCATCTCAATTGGAAAAGTCACGTGATTTCCATTCAAATTCTTTCATAATATTTCATTCCACTGTGCTTTAGATTTTACATTCTTTTGCAGTAAGATAGTATTTTGACAAGAGTTTAGGCATATTCATCGAGTTTGACTGCTGAGAAATCCTTTTGGAATACCAGCTACATTAGTCTTTTTTCTTGTTGTGAGTAAATATAACGTTAAATCAACATTTATATTAGTTTTGGAAATTAATTCATTTCCAATCAAAATTTCTCCTTTATCGTTCTTAAACATTAAATGTT
Organism: Araneus ventricosus; assembly: GCA_013235015.1. NCBI lineage: Eukaryota > Metazoa > Arthropoda > Arachnida > Araneae > Araneidae > Araneus > Araneus ventricosus. The sequence continues at coordinate 2,654 of BGPR01006906.1, forward strand.
CTTTCAATGAAATCAGGGCATTTGAAGACTTCATTTCATCCCTTGAGGAACACTATTTAAAACAACACGTTGTAAGAATCTTCTTTCTTTGTGTAGCAGGTTCAACTCTCGTATTATCCGAAGGTGCGAGACTCCTTGTGGCCAAGGTAAGTTATATTCTTCTATAATTAATTTTCTTTATAGCAGCAAGCATAATGCCTTCGCACTTTTTTCAATGTTCCTCTATGAACATTAATTTTACATACTTTTATCTAGATCACTTAACTGTTTTCAAAATGGCTAGCGTTGGGCATGAAATGTTCGGTCGGTGAAATTTTTTTAACGTGCTCATGTGGAACAGCTCGGAGAGAACATCGTTGAAACTAGTGGAATGAGAATATTGCCCAGAAAACCTCCGCCTTTTTGTAAAAGAGTCGGTTTTTTGACATACGACTTTTCTTTCAGTTCTAAAGTTTACTCTTATGTTTTATATAGAGATCCCTTTCTGCTTTTCCGTCAATGGATATTTCCGTCATACATGTTTCAAGCAGCATTTGATATAAGCTACTTATATCTTCTTGCTTAATCACTTTTCAAAATTTCCTTCTAAACTTTTGAGGACAAATGTTTATAAGTTCTAATTCTGTAGATTGTTCCTTGCTCAGTGATCATAATATTGCAGAAATGATTTATATAACAGAGGTGAGTATCTTAGCTTTTTATATTTGTGTTTCAAAAATTTTTTAAGTAGTAAAATATTGGAATCTAGTTAGGTAAAATTTTGAGTGCGAGACAGAAGCTCATCAGGGTTTCACTTCTCAAGTCTAAAAATAGATAACGTATGGTTCTTAGTCAGTGTCCTCATAAACTTCTGAAAAAATTTTAAATGTCTTAAAAGTTATTTTCCTAAATGCGTAACTCCAGTGAGATCTCTTCTGTTTTTACATAAAAATAAGTAAGGCATTTAGGTTATTTCTCATTTCCTCTTCCTTTATGAAAAAAAGTTTTGTACGAGTGAAAGTTATATCTTAAGTTTTAATTAGTACCCATTACCTTTAGTAAAACAAGTCTGTTAAAAGTTTCTGATTGACCATGACTGCGAGGTCATCTATGATATAAAGGTAGCTTCTCTAAATATTCTTGAATTTTAATGGTAATCCCTCCACAAAAGACTTCAGGATCGTTATCGTAGAGGGAGTTGGTGAGTTCCATAGAACCAGACACTTATTCATCGCCGGGAAAACATTTCCCTTAGGTCATTAGTCTCAGACGAAATACGTTTCCCACAGCCGTGAAAGTCCATCAACATTGTGAAGGGGGGGTGTGCAACTTTGGAAACTCCATGACGAGATGATTGATGAGAGTCAATATCTATTTAAATACTTTCTTTATTGATAAAAGAACTTTGTTCGGACTGCCAAACTGTTGGCTAAGCAAAATGATCACTCTTTGACATCATTGTGTATTGAACAGACAAGACTGAATAAGTAAGTATCTGTCTTAATGAATATCTGCATTTTAATATAATAATATAAATAGCAGTGTTGACGAGACTGCCATGCGCCGACTTTGTATAATCATAGGATTGTAATTTACAAACAAAAATCTTTCAATGAAGTTGAGTAATTTTAAAAGTGAAAGGAGTGTTTCAGCATAATCAAAGAATTCAACCTCTTCAGGAGGAACATGTGAAAAAGCTAACCAGTGACTTCCCCTTAGAAGGGCCAGTCATTACAAAAACATGCTGGGATAGTAACGGATACGTGTCAGGTGATCGATCACTTGCAAAAACTCCAAGAAAAATCTTGAGTAAGAAGCAATTCGTGCAGTAACTGTCAGTTGATATCTATCCATTTCTTTCAGCTGGCAAAATCACATAAAAACGTTGACGAAATTTTGTTATTTCACATTATGTTTTGAAATTCAGCATACACTAGAAACGGAGACTTTTCTAAAGCTCATTGAACTTTTGCTTCCACCTGTAAATCCTCTGGTGTAAGTAAATTGAAATAGAGATCCGTCGCATAAATCAGAGGAGTTAAATCAGACTGAGTATATGGCAACTCATTTTGAAAATTCTTCCTCATATGATAGAGATTCTTTATCCCTACATAATCAGAAAACAAAACTGTGATATTACATAAATTCTTGATTCATAGTTTTAATCTCATGGTGTTGTCACATGGAACTGGTTGCCCATCTAAAAATCCTAAAATGTTAAGTTGTTGTTTCAAAGTTGAAGGGATTCACCTAATACCGGCCGTTTATGGCAGCATTTTTCACGAAAGTTATAATGAGTCGTTTGGCATCTGATCCAGAGGAAAACACTGGTCTTGGAAGACAAATTCCTTTAGGACAAGAAGTAGTTTTAAACCGTCACTTCTATCCTGGATATTGTTGCAGAAGTTTTTCCAGGAACTTTAGCATGACGACCAGGGGAAACACCAGGGCTTAACTTTAACTTTTCTTACAAAAGGAATGCGTATTCTAACACCACAGTATTGCTAGAATTATTAGTTGACAACAAACAGAAATTGGGTTTTTCTTCGTATCATTTTATTTTCTGCGTCTACAGGAGAGTTAAGCGATTTTGGTGAAATAGGTGCAGTTGAGTTGTACCCTATCATATCATAGAATTTTGACTGTAGCCAGCCGAGTTGATAACGCTTTCAAATTTCGCACGCTCTTCCGGAGGATCAGGATCCACTGATAGCTACGCTTATAAAGCAGATCCCTCACAGCTGAGTAGGCTTTCTTTGCATCTTCCCCAATGGTTCTAAAGCGTTTCAAGATAAGATCGATAAGGAGGTGGAATTTGCTCGAGAGAAGAATTACGATGACTATTTAGAACTAAACTCGACTTGAGAAAAAAGATAGTCGTAGAAATAACGACTGGTAAGCCACGGGTTCATTTATCAGGTAGGGGCCTCAGATTTGTTATTTTGGCCTTTACATGAATAAGATTGAATCAGCAATGATGTACTGTCTCCGCTTCCAGATATAATGAAATTCGACTGGGGATCCATCGTATGTTGGATAGGGAATATTCTACAAACTTCCAAATTCGATACAGCCTCTGTGTTGAGGGATGAAAATAAATCAATTCTGATTTCACGCATATGGGTGAGTCTTGATGAATATGGTAGCCATATCTCAAGAGAAAATATCGCGTTGTTCTACTACTTTCTGCTTTCGGTATACTGATTCTTTTTGTTCGTCTTTCGCTTTTATTCCTTTTTCCTTGACAAATCGTTTTCTACTTTGTTAATACCGCTTTATCTGTTAATATTTTTTCCAACTTCATAAAACGTTCTGAGCTGACTTGTTTGGGTTTATCCCCTGTAAATATCACTACATTACATTTAATCCACTTTTCGAAATCTGCTTCCTCATACTGGTTCTGATTGATTTAAAAGGGGGTATAGCAGATCGGAAAATATACAGTAACGCCCAATCTCTCATATCCTGGATGGTATTGCAATCACATAAAAAATCAAGTCCTTCCAGTCTGATTTGTAAATAATAATCTTTGAAGGATTTTGACACAGTATAGTACGGACGCACTTATGGGAGATACTGTCTAAGGATTAGTTTACGTATTGAGCACGTTCAAATGGCGTTAGATCCTTGTTGTCCTTACTATTCTATGTATCAATTATTTTCCGACTCAAGGAATATGCGTAGGCCTATCATTGTGTGCAGACCATCTCAACGTCTTGCCACGTCACACAATGTCGAAGTAAACAAGAATATCATCCCATGTAACGATTTGAGTTCCCTACTGTCTAGGTATAAATGAAAACGAAACACGATAATGGGCACAGGACTCAGCTACTAATCGGGCTTTCAACTAAGTTTCGACGTTTGATGATTTGGAAACTATTTCTGTGGATCATTTAAACTTTTATGAAAGACCGTCGTAAAACAACCTGAGCTTTCCCCGACTTAATTGCACTCGCTGAGTATTTCAACTGAACTTGAGGTTATCTTATCCTTATCCTTTCAGAACGTCTGGGATAGTTTCCATAAAATCAGGGTTGAACTCTGCGCATCGATGACTTTATTGTCCCCAAGTCGAATAACCAAGCATTGTTTTTTTTCATCTACTTACCAATGTGGGATATAAGATGAGTCAATGCGAGCTCCCTACTCCCCTATGAAGTTGAAGGGAAGAGAAGATGTGATTATAATTGATATTTATTTTCAGAAAATATCCCATTGAATTATCACTAAGTGTCAAGTATAAACTCATGTTGGGGAAATGAGTGCTATCCGCTAAAGACACAGTTTTATCTTTTTTATATGAGCAGATATATTGGATGCTGGAATCCACTGATTAAATTTATTGTGGGTATCCTTAAACTTTACAAGCATTGAAAACGTTTCTTTTAGTTCTCTTCTTTAAAATTTTTTTCAACGGGGGAACGATTTTTCAGTTTGAATTTTTGTAATTCTTGTAGATAAACAGTTCTAAAAGCAAGGTTCTCTATTAGTCTTTTTAACGATACAGGAAGGACTTCTTTTCACACATTCACTCCACAAATAGTTCTTCCTTAAGTTGTAGTGAGCCACTTTCGAAGTGAGAGTTTTTTTTAGAAATGCAGTAGTATCCCATTTCCAAACACAAGTGGAGGTTGACGACTTTTTCCATAAGAGTTAGACCATACTCCCTCTCATTCTTCACTTTTCTCTCTATGGGTCTTCGTCTTTATAGAAGAATGATATATGAATTTATTATAACTTAGATTAGTTTTTGTCAATGCACTTAAATATATAAGATCTCTGACTCGTAAAGTATTTCCCTTTTGTTTTTTAAGGTTGATTGAAGCGTTAACGATTGATGTTTGTACGTTGCATGTTGTAAAATATTCTCACATTCATTTTTCCTTATAAACTTTTGGAAAATAAGCTTTCAAATTCGTCCCTTGATCTGGTTTGTAAGTATTTGGGCTTCCATGCGAAGAATATTATTTTAAGCTTCCAAATGTTTCTTTTCCACTATGCTTCACATGGAACTATCCAGTGACTATCGATGAACATAAGGTATCGATTATCCCATTATATTTGCTAAACTCAAAGGTCCGCTAAGTTATTCTTGCCACCGCTGATCAAGACATATACTATCAGCTTTATTCATGGGAACCTTTTGCGTATCGGTTTGTGAAAGATATGCTAACATCCCTCTAGAAAAATTTTTTTGTTTCTTTTCCTCACCCTTCTTCCTAACGCACGATGTATAAACATCACCCACCAAAACTTGCTGGAGTAAGACGGGTCTTGTAGTATGATCTCATTCATTGCAACACGAGAAACTACTTTCTAATATAACCTTTAAATTGCATCATTTCCATAATAACTACCTGTATCGTTTAAAAAGTTGAACCAAAATCAATAGCAAGCTTTGATTTCCCCTCAATATATGCTACATTAAACGAGAGGAAACCATAGAACTATTATAAAACCCTGACTCCACACTAGTTCTTCTCTCTTAGACAAATAATTTGCAAAATGATACATGGGTCATTAATAAACTCTTTTATAAGGATAAAAGCTGAACATCAACTGAAACCCCTACCAGTATGGTCATAGCCGAATGGTTAAACTGATGGGGAAATCATTAGTTGTGATTTACCTTTTGTTAGTCCGGAAGACCACCTTATACTAAGTTGAAATAAAACACGAAAATAAAATACTCAAAATAATTATTTTAAAAATATTATCACCACTAGATTTCAGCATGAGTATTTGATTACAGTTATCAAAGATTAATATTTCTAATTGATAATAATTAATAACATAGGGAAGCAAGTCAAGAAATCCCAAGTCCTTAAAAAATATTTTAAAATTTTTCAAAGTTCGAAAGACCGATAACAAAATATCACTATCTCAAGTCCTATCTGAAACGCTATCTTGAAAATTCCTTATCTGGAAAATTCCTTATCTGAGAGGTGATAGGGGAGGGAGGGGGAGGGGAGAGCCACCCCAGAGCCACAGGAGCCACCACAATCCCACGATGAGGGTGAACCCCCATTTTCTATCTACTGATGTCTTACGAAATTTGAGACTTCTCTTTGAAGTTAACGGAAATACAGAGTCAATAGATAAAATATGCTATAATCCCATTTACAAAAAGCAAATTTACATTGAAGAAAATGCAGAATTAACCGTCTTTAAAAATTTTAACAAAGGGTGAATGGCTATACAGGGAAACTAAATAACCTCTTCCCTCGTCATCCCGCGGCCGAGTATCATTATCGCAAAGTGCTTCGCCACTGACCACTGAAGGTCATAGGATCGAATCTAACTAGATAAGGTAGGAGCTTTTCTTTGTACTCGCAAACGTAAAACAAATTGTTTAAGAATTAGAATTTTTGTCAATCAAGTTTAAAAGCGATGTCTAAAAATATTTTCAATATTTTATTTGATTTTGCTTTTTTGCCCTAAACCTTGTTAATTTTCAAGCATATTTAACATAATTCTATTTTTATTCCCTTTCCCATACCCAAAGCTTGCATGTGTTCTTAAAAATTGTTTAAATACTTGTTTCGAGGTCTCTTCATTTACTTCTATAGAAGAAAAATTAAAATAAATAGATCTTACTCTGCCTAATATATAATGTTTTATCCAAAGATACAGCACCTGCAAATCCCTTAATCGAAAAATCTCTCTCTCTCTATATATATATCTTGCGTGGCGACAAACAAGGGTAGAATTTCTTAATCACCGTTTGGCAACAGCTCGCACGTTTGTTTTGTTTGCATTCGATTCGGCGAATTTAGTTTGATTTCATCTGAGACAACGAAATTTTTCAAAATGAGTTTAAGTCGGGTAGTTTCAATTGCAAATCGAAATCGTCAAAAAAGAGAACTGTTGAACAACTGAAACTGTTTAGGAATCTTTCCTAAGTCGATCCAATCGGAATGAACACAATCGAGTCAAGCATTTTTGTGTACTTAACGAAGTTTCCGAGCTACAGGAAAATAGTTGACTATGATAGGACTCTGTTCTTTTATCCATTTAGCGAAGAATTTCTGAAAATTATTTCAGTGAAAAAACACATGTTTGAAATTTTGGTGTAAGAAGGAAGAATTTTTGAAATTCTGAAAAAGGCTTCTTTGTTAATTTTATAAAACCCAGATAGCACGTAAGTTTGCAGCAAGTTTGATTTTGACTTGTCATGGCAAAATTTGACGCGTCAAACTTGAATCGAACTTGTAGCAAGTTCGCTGTGACAACTAGCGCCACCTCCTTTGCCAATCAAACTTGCAGGAAGTTTACAAAACAATCTTCCTGCAAAGATAGCAAAATAAAGAGATAATTATCTTTGTCTCTGTTTTAAAAAACATCCGATTTTTAATAGTATCTCCTAGACCGCCCTTCTTTTTATTAATTCAATAAATCAATGATAATTTGTGAAAAAAAATAACTTTTTATAAAAAAAAATTTGAAACATTTTCCCTCTTTTTACTAAATATATCACTCGCACTTTAAAGAAAACTATATCGCCTTTTTCTTAATGTTGAAATTTTAACGTTTATAAACAAAATTAAATCTAAAAAACAGTCAGTGTTTGTTGAAAAATAATAACTAGACATTTTGTCCCATTTTAAAGTAATTACTTTTGAACTCTAATTTTATAATTTATTCTACTAGCAGAACGTAGTTATTAGCGAAAATCGCTCTCTCTCTCTCTCTGACTTCAAATCATATTCTCAACTCAAAAAATTAATGAAACCCAGAAAATAGTTTAAAATAAATCGTATGCGAATCGAATCGAACGATGTACTAGCAAATTGATCTTCTGCTCTCGTAGTCAAGCTGGCGGAGTGGTATCAACACCTGGCTACTAAGCATTAGGTCGCGAGTTCTTTCCCGGGTTGTGTTTCGTACTCTGTTTTTGCTATAATTTGCAATAAGTTTGCACGGCAAGTTTGTGGCAAGCTTGCTGCAAGTTCGTTTCATGGTGACTTCGAAGCTTTCGTTAACTTGCTGCAAGCTTGCACTCTTGTCATGACAAATTTGTGGTAAGCTTGCACTCTTGTCATGACAAATGTGTGGCAAGCTTGCACTCCTGTCATGACAAATTTGTGGCAAGCTTGCGCTCTTGTCATGACAAATTTGTGGTAAGCTTGCTGCAAACTAAAATTGCTATCTGGGAAGTAAAAACAAATAGTTTTTATGAGTTATGATTTTGAATAGTGAATCTAAACATATTTAATGCCATTTGTCACTTTAAAGTGTCTTTTTTAAGCTAAAAGTTTGTGAAATGTGTTAAATCATCTTTCGATAACTTAAATTTTCTGAGGTTTTAACACTTAAATAGCAACCCAGAGAGAAAAGTGACAACTTTTTTGGCTCAATAATTATCGCAGTGAATGTGTATACATATGGCAAAGTTTTTCTAATCTTTATTTCTGTTGGAAAAAGCATGTTTAAAATTTTGGTGTCAGAAGCATAAATTTTAGAAACTTTAAAAAAATTTGAAAAGCAAGGCTATTTTGTTAATTTTATAAAGGTAAAAGTAAATAATTCTTGTGGGTTATAATTTTGAATAGTGAATATGAACATGTTTAAAACCATTTGTCACCTTAAACTATCCTTCTAAAAGTAAAAGTTTGTGAAATGGGTTAAATCATTTTTCAAAAACTAAAATGTTTGAGGTTTCAACACATAAATAGGTACCCAGAGAGAAATGTGATAACTTTCTTCGAAAAAAATTATGGCAGTGAGTGTGTATACAAGTGTCGAAACTTTTCTGATCATTATTTCTGTGAAAATGATGCATGTTTAAAATTTTGGTGTAAAAAGCAAGAATTTTAGAAATTTTTGCAAATTTTGAAGAAAGGGTATTTTGTTAATTTTATAAAGGTAAAAGTAAATAATTCTTGTGGGTTATAATTTTGAATAGTGAATATGAACATATTTAAAGCCATTGGTCACCTTAAACTGTCCTTTTCAAACCAAAAGTTTTTGAAATGGGTTAAATCATTATTCGTAAACTCAAATTTTCTGAGATTTTAGCATATAAATAGCTACCCAGAGCGAAAAGTTACATATTTCTTGGCTAAATAATTATGGTAGAGAGTGTGTATACATGTGGCGAATCTTTTCTGAGCAACAATTCACTGAGAAGTGTGGATATTTAGAAGTTTGTTGGAATGAAGTCAGGGCTAATGAAACTGTTGAAAAAACGTACCAAGAAGTTTTAAGTGCCTGAATTCTGATTGATGCGAATAATTTTTATTTGTAAACATCCTATTATACGTTTTGGAATTCAAATTTCCTTCTAACATTTACATATATTTGGTATAAATGTAGAATTTTAATGTTGGAAATTGATTATTTAGTTTTCAGTCATTGATGAAAAATTAATGTTAGAACTTCATGCTATTCAAATAGTTTAAATATATTTTCAGTAAATAATGTATTTATAATTTCCTATTACTAGCAGACACTCATAACTGTACAACGAGCGAGCGAAGAGAGCTGCGATAACTTAGTGATCGCAGAAGAATCACGTAGTGATTCTTGGAGGTTGACGAACGGAGCAAGTAGGGGGTGTAACCCCTGCAAAGAGTCTAGGTAATATACAGCATCTTCCTACCACAGTTTAACAGCGCTCGCCACCCCTCCGACAACATTGCAGGATCTTCGACGACGCATTACTGATGTTTGTGTCTCCGTAAAACCTGCCATGTTGCACAATGTGCAGCGCGAAATCTAGTCCGCGAAACCAGTGTGCAAATGTATATAGCGGCTAACGGAGAGCATTTTGAGCAATATAAATATATGATCCAGAGGACAGGGATGTGTCTCAGTTTCTTTCTTTCACTCTTTATGACATGACAATTTTCGAAATCGTGACCAAACAAATGTTCAATTTTTGCATTCTGTTTTGTGTATTGATGTGCGCAAGGTATTTTTTTCGTATTAAATCGAGAGTGCTCTACACCTTTCTAATTGACTTCTTTCTCGTATCTTTCACCGTTTTCGAGATAGAACCACTAATTCTAAAATTTGCTAATAGATGATGTTGTGAGTTCTCTCATCGAGTAGCGCATAGCCGTTTTACTATATCTAGACACCAATTTTATGGCCTAAGATATCACCGTTAGGAAGTTAAGGAGGGGGGTATAACGGATGTAAGTGGAACTCTGCATATAGGGAAAAAGAAGGCGCCTCTTCGAGAGACAAATTATTATTTCTGCGGTTCATGGAAACAATATTGACTTCAAAATGAATAACAACTTTTGATAAACCTTTAAAGACTGCGATAAAGAACCGATCTTAATTTTATTGTGGGGAGGAGATTCGAGGTCTACTGTTGACAAAACTACTAGTGTAGTTCAATGAAGAACGAAATCATGGAAAGCATAAATTAATATAAAGAGATATGACAGAAATATTAAGATTCTACTTATTAACATTTGATTATGAAATTATTAAATGAAAAATGCTATTTATTAAATGATTCATTTTATCAATGTTTCTGCTTTTCATGTATGATTGACCTGCTGTAAATAAAAACACATTCAATAATATTACCAATAATAAAGTCTATGTAAATTTTAAATGAGGTGATTCGAATTAGGTTTCTTACCGATTTTATATTTAATTCAAAGTTGTTTATGTAGAGCAAATACCGCCACCAGTTTTCCTTGCAAATTGGGTTTGTCGCATACTCTGGCCATATAGGACCCGAGCCTGTGTAGGAGAGCAATGTTGTATAAAATCCCAACATAATCATATATGCTGGCGTGAGCCTGTATAGGTTTATTTGGAAAAAAATAACCTTAGAATATTTTATAACTTTTAGGAAAAAATCTAAAATATTAGACAATAATAATTTGGTAGTGAAAGGAACCACTTCGGAAAATTTTAATACTTGGAAGGCAACAAACGCGAGTTTGGACAAAAAGAATCATAAAGCAAAAGATTGCGCGAGAACTTATATTTAAGCTTGGAATAATTTTTTTCGTTAAAACAACAAATTATAAACTTTCAAATATCAGATTATATTACAACAAAAAAATGCTATTAAATAAATAATTAATTACGAAAATGGAGACTTTCGGCATATATAGTTGCAATATAAATCAAGTGATTTGAATTATATATTTTTAAAAGTAAAATTAAATTTCCAATTGAATGAAAACATTTCTCATTTATAAATATTGCTTGGCTAAATTAAATTATTTCAAATGAATACATTCTGCTAAATGGAAATAATCACAATAAATCATTTTAAAGACGTATATATTAATCTTAAAAGTAATCTTATAAGCCAAAAATCAGTTTTTAATTCTAAAATATTTTGGAACCGGCGAGATAAAACGAATATCAATAAAACAAAAATCTGGCGTAATTGAACTTGCTCGTAGAAAGATACACAAGAGATTGTTGTATGGCGAGACTAAAGACTTCCATTTCTTGCCAGAATGACTTTTACACTTAAAGACAAATTTTACTTGATATGATAATATTATTTTAAAATTATCATTAGATGAATTGTGAGGAAAAGTTTTCTCTTTTCTGTTTATTTTGGGTTCACATAAACTTCCGTACTAGGATCCATTTACGTTATCCGGTCACCCTCCGTGGGCCGCGGTGGTATAGTGGTAAGGTCTCGACCTTGGAACCGGAGGATCGCATGCTCGAATTCCAAATTCCGCGAAAGTCCATAGTGCCAGCCCAGAACAGCAGGCCCCCACTGCAACTGGATCTCGACATTAACCATACACGTCCTCTAGTATAGCGCGGAAGTTTGGAGAGGGGAAGTCCAGCTCAGGTGTCGTCCTCGTCATCTGACCACGATTCAAAATTATATGAGGTCCGTCCCTAAATAGCCCTCGTGTTGCCTCAAAACGGGACGTTAATATAACCTAACGTAACCGGTCACCCTCCTATTTAAGAAATAGCCAAATCTATTTGGATAATGTATGAAAATTTAACCTTCAAGGATTATCTAAATCATTTGATTAAAGGTTTAACTGCCAAACAAGCTTTGTAAGTCTCCAAACAGAGCGAAAGCGAGTAATAACGGAGTCTTTTCATAGAATGAGGCTCTTATCTGAAGTAAACATTGATAGCTACAGGCAGCTACCTACATCAAATTTAATATTTTAAAAGTATCCGTAAGCCATAACATTTAAAACTCTACTTAAAAAATTAATTAAAATCTTCAAACAGAGTGTAGAAATTTTGAAGATTCCCACTGATGAAGAATTAAAACGGAGATGAGCCGGAATAGCGGAAGTTATACATTACCCCAAATAAACAAAACAGAGAGCTCGTCCAAAACATTTTCAAAATCTTTCAAATCGATAAAAAAAATCAAATTTACATTATAATTTTTTATAAAAACCATTATTGAAACTAATAAAGAAGGTATGACATAAATGCCTGAATACAATGTATTTATACAACTAACTATTGGGAGAATTTATCGTTTATTAGAACAAATAAAAATATGCATACCTTAAAAATCTTTTGAGATAAAAGTGCCACCAGCATATTTTTCCATTTTTTTTATCATATAGTTTCGAAAATGAGTATGCATTTAAGAAGCCGCTATGAAAAGTAAGGAAAATTAAACACTTTATCACATTTGAATTTGGTTATTGTGCAATAGAAAATAAGGAACAAGACAAATTGAGACATAAGTATTTAATTGTGGTACTCAAATATTCTAATTTACTGAAACGGATCGTTATGTTCGCTAACATTAGTAGTTCGGCCGGTTGATTTTCCGAAAGGAGGGAGAAGGCAGTTGGGAGAGTGGTAAAGGGACCATTAGGGGACAGATAAGAGATAAGAGGCCTAGCATTCATATCTCCCACCACCCGTAGTGAAGAGAAAAGGCTGGCAGACGAATCTATTAAACTGATCAATTATTAAGCAAACCTCCGTATACAACTGTACTCAGATTATAAGAACTCTTAGAAGTCAAAGGGTTAATGATGGGAGTGCGGAACATTTCCGAACTACCGGAAAAAAACTTCGACTTTTCTACCCGCCATAATGTATATCTGTTACCGCTAAAGTGAAGAAATAAGTTATTCTGCACATTATCTAGGCAATGTGCGAATTAACTAGAGCGATCCGTTAAAGTGCCGAAAATTGTTTCATTTCTCAAATTACCTAGGTAATCTGCAAATTACGTAGATAATCTGCATATTATCTACTAGGCACTCGTTAAAGTGAAAATTAGATTTTTGCTGCAACAACAGCAATGTTACTGTAAGATTAAATTAACAAAATGTTATTTATTTATTTTCGATATCTAAAGAATCAAGTTAATAAAATCAAACAATCAATAAATTAGTAGATAGAATCAAACATCAATCAATAAAAAAAATCATAATAGAAAGAATCAAATGGCTTAAAAAAGTAATACAATTAAGGAAATGAATTTGCAAAACATATGATAAAATCATGCTCACTTATTAGTGCAATCTAAAGATTGGTGACACTTTGAATTACATAGCAAATGGTTTCTGCGACCAGCACACCTTTTGTGCTAAATTTAAATTTGCAGTCAACTTTTCTGAAACCCTGCCCAGTACCAAGGGATTGTTTCATTTCTGTTTGACGTAAAGATATTTTTACAGCAGGGACGTCTTCAGTCGTTAAAAATCTCTCTTTTCAAACACTGAATTCAGATTTTACATAGAACTCTTTTATAATACACATTTTAGTACCAAGTTTATATAAAAACATCCTCCTTTTTACTAAAAAACAAAGCTGAAATCGAGCAGACAAAAGTTCTTGATCTGTCTACATCGGGTACTTTAACTGTCAACGTGACTCCTTCATCGAAATTTGGTTGCTTTATGAACTGTTATAAACTGCTAACATTTTCTTTCCTTCCTGTTCTAAACCTTTCTTGGCTTCATCACGCTGTATTTTCTTATCCATATTTTTTTCACAGCTGTTGCACAATATATCATTACCATACCCTTCCTCTTTAGGATCTATTTTACCACAAATTACGTCAACAAGATTTACACTTGTGAGCATCTGAAGCTACTTTTGAGCAAACAATACAGACTTTGTCTTGTATTGTCCTCTTTACCAGCTCTGTACGAAACTGTGATGGCGATTCTGCTGAAGTTGAGAGTAACTCAGTGATGACTTCTTAAACATGCATAGGTGATTCCTTGGAGGTGCAGCGTAACTAAATATTCTTCATAACTGTATCCTCAATCAACGGTGTAGAAGGCAGTTTAAGATTACTATCGATAAAATCTTGTATTTTTATAGGTGATTCTGTAGAAGCAGGGATGACGGAATGTCTTCTTGAGAAAGATTTGAATGCGATCCCATAATCATATTCTCTTGTGAATCTTCTAATTTTTCAAGGTCTTCTTCAGTATTTACCCAATGTAATACACTTTGTGGTATAATGGAAGAAGACAATACCACTTTTTCTGGACAATCGTACATGGCTTCGTATGGACTTCTTTTAATTGCAGAATGATATACATGATTCTTCATGAATTGTACAAATCGTACGCCCTCACTCCACTTGTTAGTTTGATTATCAGCGTTTAAAGTAGTGAGCATGTTTAAAAAGTCTTGATTAGCAAGTTCTACACTTCCTTGACTTTCGATGTGTCTAGGATTTACATTAACAATTTTGATTTCAGGCCACAACTGTGTTACACTTTCTAAGATTTTATTACAAAATTCGCGACCGTTATCAGAATTCGAAATACTTGGATCGCCAGAAAGCAGAAAAATATCAAGCAAGTTCTAATCCACTTTCTAGCAAGCACTATTCCACTAGTTCTATTTCCACTTATCCGCCTGTTTTGATGTGATCGCTAATAGATGGATATTGGGCGTTCTGGAGCACCGGGGGCCGGGGGCACCACTCCCTCCCCCTCCCGACTTCCCCCATCCGACTTCCAGCCGAGTTAAAATAAGGAATTTTTTTGAACTTTAACTCCTCACCATCAACTCCTTCTTAGATTAGATTAGAATTATGACAAGGAATTTATTTTTATTTTCGAACTTTGAAAATTTTTTAGGGACTTTGAATTTTCTCGGCTTATTTCTTTTACAAAAATTTGATTTTTTCACATATTTGCATTAAGCACTGCTCCGTTAAAAAGATTATAATCTTATAAAAGTGTTGTTAGGTTTATTGACATCTGTTGACAAGATTAATAACTAAAGTTTTATTTCGCAGGGATTCGAACTCTTAAAATAAATATTTCTTCATCATAGTAGTCTGAGTTTTTGACCAGTATGCTCAAGAAATACAATTGACAATAAGGTATATAATCGAATGTTCTTGTTAAAAAGTTTTATTTATCATCATGCCTTCGTTAGAAGTAGTTGCTAGTGGAGTGTGCGCTTATATTTGCGTTGGTTCATTATTTTTATTGATTTATATTTTTTCTGAAAGGGAAAAATTTAGTGTTGATTTTGCTTTGCGTTTAAACGATACCGGAAACATTTCAATTACATTCTAGGAATGTGTATTTAAATTATTCTTGTTCTGTTATAATGAACGAAGCATATCAGGATCCCAAACACGTTGCAAGTTTCGGTGGTGTCGATAGATTATACCGTGCTATCGAAGGGCAAGTCTCCAAGAAAGCGATTCAAAAATGGTTACAAGGGGTTAATAATCCCGTTCGAAAGAAATTTCGAACCAATCGAGTGATTGTTTATGCGATTGATCAACAGTGGCAAGCAGACCTCTTGGATTTAATTAGCATTAAAAAGTTTAACAAAGGATTCGTTACATCCTTACATATATAGATATTCTATCGAAGCATGCATGGATCGTGCCTCTCAAGCGAAAGAGAGGAGTGGATATAATCAATGCATTTAAAGTTATATTTAAAGAATGTCATCCTCAATATCTGTAAACAGACCAGGGAACCTAATTCAAAAATGAAAAGTTCCAGCAATTTCTGAAAGCAAATAAAGTTAAATTTTTTACAACTTTTAACGCTGCAAAAGCTTCCGTGATTAAAAGGTTCAATCGAACATTAAAAGTAAAAATGTTTAAATATTTCACGTTTAAAAATACTCATAATTACATTGATGTATTAGATCAGTTAGTGTATAGTTATAATCATACTTACCATTAGATCATCAAGAGAGCCCCTGTGGAAGTGAATTCGGAAAACGAACAAGATATTTGGCTGACATTATATGGACACTTGGAGAATGTTGAAAGAAAACCATGTGCTTTTAAGGAAGGTGACAGCGTGCGCATTTCTAAGCGAAACTGACTTTTGAAAAAGGTTATGAAACAAATCGGACTAAAGAACTATTCACAGTGAGTGAATGTGTGAAAAGAAATATTTTAGTGTATCGAGTGAAAGATTTATTAGGAGAGGATATTCAAGGAACATTTTATGCGCAAGAATTACAAAAGGTGGAAAAGAACAACCATTGGAATAGTCTAATTTATATATCCTAGAAAGCGGAACAATGTCACAAATGATTCCAATTATTATGAATATAATTTAGGGAGCGGTGTGATAAAGAGTGGACGCATTGCCTGCGGTTATTATGAGACTCCGGTTGATATTTTAAATGCCTTACCTAAGCATGTTAGAATTCAAATGAATTATAAAAAACACTCAAAAAAGGTGAAGCTTCAACTATCCAACGGTGCTACACTGAAATTATCAGATTAATTATCAGAAAATTTAGGGTTGGTTCCAGGAGAAGTTTTAGGACAGAATGTGGTGCGCGATACAACTTATGTGACCGAAAGTCCTATTATCGCAGATCCTAACGTCGATTTATATTTACTCTACATTTATACGGATATTATTCAACCAGAAATGGTGGGAGGAGTGTTTGCCCCCCCCCCTGCTTCGCATCGTAACCGGGAAAGGAAAAGACGGTGACATGATTCATGAAATCTTTGACCGACACCATTATTGTCCTGTTTCAAGAAAAAATTTCCTGTCCATCGAAATAGTTATAAGAACCCACACGGGTCGTTTCGTGTCATTTGATCGTGGGAAGTTGATCGTGAAGTTACATTTTAGACTCAAACATCTCTAATCAAAATGCTTCAAAGATATCAGTGCTGCACACTCAGTTTTTAAGAGTATTACACTCAACAAGCTGGAAATGGACTATCTTATTATAAGGGTGTTTCCCTTCAGAAAGGTTCGGGTCTCGGGGGAATTTTTAAAAGTTTCTACCGCATGATTTTACCTATATACAAATCAGGAGCAAAGGCTGTTGGAAAGCAAGCGTTGAGATCGGGTATTGATGTTGCAAACAATCATATGCAAGGCAAGGAAATGAAAGGGTCTGCTAAACAAAGAGCCAAGGAAGCAGCAAAAATATTAACTGAAAAAGCTGCAGATAAAGCAAAGACAATGGTCGGAGGGAATAAAAGGAAACGTCATAGCAAGAAACGAGTCATTTCAAAGTATCGCAAAGTTTGTGCACCGGACATCTTTACCCCTTCCAAAAATGTCTCTCATCCACGATGACTCTCAAGCGGCCGTCAAATCTGAATTAGATTTATTTCTAACACCTCCGACTCAGACAGCTGTTGAAAAAGGACAATGGTTAGAATATCATCCAATTGCAAATATCCGAGATGGGAGCCCTACTGAATTTTCTAATAGTGGATCTGGAGAAGATTACATTGACTTATCAGCAACTCAATTGTATGTTAAAGTGAAAATTTTAAAAGACAATGCTAAATTAGGTGAAACTGATAAAGTCGAACCTGTGAACTTACTGCTCCATTCGTTATTTTCCCAAGTGGACACGAGTTTAAACGATCGTTTTATTTCTGCTTCGAGCAATCTTTATCCATTTAGAAGTTATATTGAAAGCTTGTTGAATTATGGATCAGATTATAAAAAGAGTTTTCTAACATCCAAATGTTTTTATAAAGATTCTCCGGGATGTTTGGACGTGACAGACCCTGCAGGGGATAGTGAAGGTTTAAATAAACGTGCGTCTCTCATCGAAAAGTCAAAAGTGCCAGATTTAATTGGGAACTTACACTGCGATATCTTTTATCAAGATCGTTTACTCCTGAACTTGGTGGATTTGAAAGTGAAACTGATAAGAAGCAAGCCAGAATTTTGTCTGATTGCACCCTCAAACGGCAACCACAACGTTATCATTGAGCATGCATCATTATTTGTTCGCAAAGTGAAAGTGAGTCCTGGGGTCTTGCTAGGTCATGCCAAAGCCCTTCAGTCAACTTCGGCCAGATATCCTATAGATCGTGTCTTATCTAAGATGTACTCTATTTCAAAGGGGTCTTTTTCATTTTCGCAAGATAATGTGTTCCTCGGGAAAATGCCTAAGATAAAAGACTGATTATTACATGTGTTGACAATAATACATTTAATGGAACATATAGTTCAAATCCTTTTCATTTTAAACATAACTTGAATTTCCTCGGTGTTTATGTCGATGGAAATCCTATAAGTAGCAAACCG
Source organism: Araneus ventricosus (assembly GCA_013235015.1). Lineage (NCBI taxonomy): Eukaryota > Metazoa > Arthropoda > Arachnida > Araneae > Araneidae > Araneus > Araneus ventricosus. The sequence goes on from BGPR01006906.1 coordinate 21,079, forward strand.
CTAGAACCCGATTATTCAAATGTCAAAGCATTCGTGCATTCAACAGCTTACTGGTTGGGAACGGGAAACTTGCTTCTAATAAAGGAATTTACATTAACAGAGACGAATTTATTCAGGGTTACACATTATATGCGTTTGATTTCACATCAGATTTATGTGACGGGAGTCATCTTAATCTCTTGATTCAAGTGAACTTGAGAATCGAATTAAAGTTTGCTAGCGCTTTGGAGAAAACAATTTCAGTTTTAGTATACGCCGAATTTCAGAATATGATTGAAATAACAAACTCGAGAAACGTGTTATGTGATTTTTCAATATGAATTCCATTGAATTCGCCACCATATTACAAAAAGACACGTTTACAAGTGGGAAATTTATAGGGGTTTTTGCGAGTGATAACATACCAAAGACCTTTAAAAATTTTCCTGTTACATTTGTATTAAATACTGATCCACACACGAAACCTGGAACGCATTGGATTGCAGTGTTTGTTAAATCCAATTCAAAAGTTGAATTTTTTTATTCCTACGGACATGCTCCGAATTATTTTAAAGGTTTCATCCATGACTATTTTACTAGATTTTCGACTGTAATCTATAATGATGTATTACTTCAGAGTCATAAAACGGCCGTTTGTGGCCAATACTGTTGTTATTATGTATACCTTCGCTGTAGAAACAAACCATTGAAACGTATTGTAAATGTATTTGGATCCGATTTATTATGTAACGATATTCGTGTATTCAGTTTTGTCAAGAAAAAGTTTAATGTGTCTGTGCCTTTCTTTCAATAAAAGTATAAAATGAGTGATCAATTGTGTTACGTTTCATTTCGAATCATGCTTTCTCTCAAGTTACAACACCTTTTCGGAGCTATTTTAGCGGGGTCCTCGGGTGTCGGAAAGAGTTACTTTTTAAAACTTTTATTAAACAGTCGTGCTCAAATGATAGAACCTGCTATAGAAAAAGTGATATGGTTCTATGGAATATATCAACCACTCTATGATGAAATCCCCGACGTGACTTTCGTCGAAGGTTTTCCATGCGACTATAAAAGTTATATAGGTGGTCGAACCCTGTTTGTGATTGACGATTTAATAGCCGAATGTGACAATTCTAAAGAATTGGTGAAATTATCCATCAGGCTCCATCTGAATTTGGTTATATTAACCCAACGTCTTCTTTAGTTCCTCCTTCAATTAGCGATCATGTAAGTAAAAACCAATTGCTAAAGAATTGAATTAAGCTGTTTGTTAAATGTGTTTTGATTGATCATGAAAATAATTCAATTCTATTCTTGATAATAGTTAACAATTTTGAAGTGAAATAAATAAGAATAATAGTAATAATAATGAATAATTTTAAAGTGAAAATAATCTGAACAATGATAAATATATTTAAACTCTATTCTTAATGTTAGTTTGTACATGCATTATTATTAATTTCTTTCTTTTTTACAGGTGTGCGATGTGTGTAAAAAGACTTTTTCCAACAAGTCTAACTTAAAAAGTCACATGAAGAAGCATGGAGACCATGTCAACCATGCCTGCTCGCAATGTAGGATGAAGTTTTATCGCGTGGATAAACTTCAAGAACACATGCGCACGCACACTCGTGAAAAGAAGACCCATCCCTGTGAACAGTGTGATCAGGTGTTTCCTCGCATGTCAGATCTTCTCCGACACAAGAGAACAGATCACTCTGCGCCACCAGCTCCTAGGATTGCAGCAGCACCTCGTGTCCGGAATTGTGGTCGGAACGTTCTGGGAGTATATTCTTCCCATTTCATGACGCCGACTCCTACAGGGCAGTGGGATTTGCTTCTATTCTTTGAAGAAGTTCGTCCACAAATCCACGACATGATCGTGGATGAATTACAACAGAAGAGGGCTATCAAGTGGTAATCTGTGTCGAAGATTCGTTTCAGCAGGGAGATCTCCGACGGAGATATGGAGTATTGCACGCCCTACTTTCACAGCAAGGTGGCCATGGAGTTGGATACCTCTATGATTGGAGATCACATCGAGCAGGCCTTTGAGAAAATCAAAGAGTCGTTCAATGAGTTTCTCAAGAATGGATATTGTTGGGTGTTTGACTCTGTCATTCACATGGAGCTGAAGACCGCAACCTATCATCTGGGGCCCCCAGCAGTTACATCCCTCTTCCATCCAAGTTAGCTGCGAAGAAAGCTGTGTTCAACATAAAAAACACAGATCAGAAATGCTTTATCTGGTTTGTGTTAGCTGCCCTTCATCCCGTTGGAAAACCTCAACGAGTTTATCGTTATGCATCCTTGGAGCAGGAACTGCGGTTGGGAAATGTGACCTGCCCTGTCCAACCCTGCAAAGTTCCTATCATCGAAAATCTAAACAATCTCCGCATCAACATGTTTGGATTTGAAGATGACGAGGTGTTTCCTTTCTACATTTCCAAGAGGGAGGACATCCAAGTCATCAACCTTTTGTATATAACTCAAGGTAATGACAAGCACTACTGAATGATTAAAAATATGTCTCGACTCTTTGGTGATCTCACTAAACATGACGTGAGAGATTTTATTGCTATTCGTGCCTGCACCGTTTTTCTCAAGAATCCTTGCTAAAGGACCACTTGCCCTATTGTAAAGAACACAGCCCCCAACGCATCGTCATGTCTGAGCCCGGAGAAGAGAGTGTGTTGCAAATTAAACAACACAAGTTTTCTCAACCTGTTCCCTATGCCAATTATGCAGATTTCGAAGCTCTCATCGAACCGATGCAGACTATTCCAGGCAAGACTGCATCTCACATCCCATGCGGCTATGCATATCTCATCATTGGACCGAATGGGCTTCCTCTGAAACCTGTCACCGTTTATCGTGGAAGCGATGCGGTGGATCATTTCATCACATCCATCGTCAGGGAGAAGGACGTTCTAGCCAAAATGTTTCACACCATCACCCCTATGCATATGAAAACACGAGACCTGGAAGAGTTTCAAAAAGCCACTCATTGCAACTTGTGCAAAAAATGGCTAGGGAAAGATCGGGTGAGTGATCACGACAACCTCTCAGGAAAGTATAGGCAAGCTCTGCATAATAAATGCAACTTGCAACTTAATCAGAGTAAGATGATTCCATGCATATTCCACAACATGAGGAATTATGATGGTCATCTCATCATGCAAGGCCTTGGAAAACTTCAAGACCACGAAATTAACGTCATTCCCAATAACATGGAAAAGTATATCTCCTCCATCCGACGAAGAAAGGAAAATCCGGTCAGTTATTGCAGTTTATCGACAGTTTTCAATTTCTTAATACTTCTCTTCAAACACTGGTCGAAAATTTGGATTACAGCAAGTTTTCCATCATGCAAAGGTGCATTTCTTCTCCGCATAGGGATCAATTACTGAAAAAGGGCATATATCCTTATAAGTATATGTCTTCATTCAGTAAATTTGAGGAAACCCAACTGCCTCCACGCTCTGCTTTTCACAGTTCCCTCACCAATGAAGGAATCAGTGAAGCAGAATACGAACATGCTTAAAATGCTTGGAAGTGTTTTGAAATTAAAAATATAGGAGAATATCATGACCTGTATGTTAAAACTGACGTGATTTTGTTGTCGGATGTGTTCGAGAACTTTCGGAAACTGACGCAAAATTTTTATCAACTGGATGCAGCACACATGCTGACTTCTCCGGGCTTGGCATGGCAAGCAGCATTGAAGATGAAAGATGTGAAGTTGGATCTGTTTACAGATATCGACATGCATCTGTTCATTGAGAAAGGGATTCGGGGAGGAGTTTCCATGATTAGTCATCGACACAGCGAGGCCAACCATCCCCAGTGTCCAAACTATGATTCCAGCGAAGCCAACAAGAATTTCACCTACTTGGATGGTAATAATCTTAATGGGTAAAAATCTTTTTAAATAATTAAAACAAATGTGATTGTTTATAATATATTTCTCTAAAGTCTTAACTGAAATAATATGATTGGTCATAATATATAATTAAAGTCTTAATTTAACTGAAATAATGCGATTGTTTATAATAATAAATCTATATAATAAGTCTTAGTTAAAGTTAATTAAAGTAAATTTTTAAAATAATAAAATATCAACAATAAAAGTATTAGCGGAAACAATGAAAAGTTCAAATAATGTGATTCATAATATCTAAAAACTGTCTTTTATTCTTTTTCAGTTGGACCATGTCTCAACCATTACCTGTGAATAACTTTGAATGGCTTTCGCCTGAGGAGATCTCGCTGCACCTAATATTCCAAACCCCCGATGATGCCACAACAGGTTGCATCTTGGAAGTGGACATGGAATATCCTTCCGAACTCCACGATTTGCACAACAACTATCCGCTGGCTCCTGAAAGAATGACCATCGAACCTAATATGCTCAGTCGGGTGGATCGAAAAAATTTTTTTCAAAATTTCAAATCCTACCTATACACAAAAGATGTTCTATGGTATATAGATAAATGGAAATATAAAATAAAAAATTAAATTTTAGGTTGAGAACCGCCGCAAGGGGGTTGCAGTTTTGAAAAAAATTGTAAAATACCTAATTTTGATTATACGATTTTTTAAAAAAATTATTATTAATTAAAACCTACATATGCGGAAAAGATGTTCTATGGTATGGAGATTAAGAGAAAAATAATAAAAAAATTTAAATTAAAAATTTAATACTGCCGCAAGGGGTTTAATTTTTGAAAAAAATGGAAAAATACTGAGTTTTGATTATACGATTTAAAAAAAATATTATTATTAATAAAAACCTACTTATGCGGAAAAGATGTTCTATGGTATGGAGATTAAGAGAAAAATAATAAAAAAATTTAAATTCTAAATTTAATACTACCCGAAGGGGGTTGAGTTTTAAAAAAAAATGAAAAAATACTTAATTTTGATTATTGATTATACGATTTTATATTCGAAATAATTGTTTTTTTGCAATATAAATAACCAAAAGTGATGATTAATGAGTAGTATAATGTACATTGCAACATTTTATGACTCAGCTTCCCCTTCCCACACCGTCAAATCAGTCCGGCTAAACAACTAGAGCAGTAGGCAATCCCATCTTTTTTCTCTCTCCTGCTTTATCCTCCCACGCATCCAGAAGTCGGAAGTGGTACTTCATGGAATCTTCCCCACAGTCACACCTGTAGTGACAGAACGCCGCCCCGTGTCCCCGTGCCTGATGCCATGACAGCAACTGTGCCGGTTGGGTGCACACAGGACTACCTGTAGTGAAAAAATTTTTAGCTGCAGTTAGAACATTGGACCGATTTGGTATTTCCGACCGAACAGGCGCTGCCATCGTGTCAGCTGCGCTTAAAGATTTGGGCATTATCTCAGAAAGCAATGTTTTGAACGTTGTTGGCAGAAATAAAATTCGGCGTGGGAGAACAAAGGCAAGAACCACTCTATTGTCTCAGGTCATAAAAGATTATGACCATGACCAGTTTGGTTTATACTTCGATGGGTGAAAAGACAGGACTCTGTCAATGGAAGACAACAGAAGAAAAGTCATAATAGAAGAACACATAAGCTTGGTAAAAGAACCTGGCTCTGAGTGCATCGGCCACGTGTCTGTAAATTTCGGGAAAGCGCAAATTATTGTAAATAACATATACAGTTTTTTTGTCATGCGTTGACAATGACATAGATGTAACAAAGTTGGTTGTGACGGAACATCTGTCAGCACAGGTTTCAAAGGAGGTATTATACGTAACATGGAACATGGATCCTGAAACGTTCACTACAGTGGTTTGTGTGCCAGTTACCCGCCAACGAGCTTCCACTACGTCATCTTTTCGCGCACGTGGATAAAACCACAACTGGGCCCAGAAGCCTGACTGGCGAAATAAGAAAATCGTTGGCCGGATGCGAGAAGCTATCTGTAGTTTCATCCACGCCAATAGAAAACACGCTATGTGAAGTGACTAACAAGAAAGACTTAAGTATTGATCAACTGTACTTAATGGAAATTTGTGAAGTCATAAACTGCTGACATTGCAGAGAAAGTCTGTCGAAGATAAATCTTGGAAAAGTTTGCCACTCAAGGTGGCTTAGAATAGCGAACAGAATTCTCAGGTTCAATGTAGCTCACGAAAATTCATCCGAGTCTTTTTTGACATTAATGGCATTCATTACAAAAGTCTATGCGTCTATGTGGTTCAAGATCAAAACGAAACCATAATTTATGATTCACAGCATTTGCATCAAGAAATCGTTCTATCGCGTTATTTCTCGAATGATTTGAAGGATGTCACAGACCCTGTTATTAAAAGAAACTCATTTTTTGGCCATCTAGAAAATGTCCTGATATCAATGCTAGCTGACGACAGAAATCACATTAGCCCTTCAAAGATTTCTGAAAGCACGTAAAGTCATTGCCTATTGCTCCAGTTGTTTAACCGGACAGATTTGACTGTGTGGGGAGGGGGAGCTGAGTCATAAAATGTTGCAATGTACATTATCCTACTCACTACTCATTAATCATCACTTTTGTTTATTTATATTGCAAAAAAACAATTATTTCGAATATAAAATCGTATAATCAATAATCAAAATTAAGTATTTTTCCATTTTTTTAAAAAAATTCAACCCCCTTGCGGCAGTATTAAATTTTGAATTTAAATTGTTTTATTATTTTTCTCTTATTCTCCATACCATAGAACATCTTTTCCGCATAGATAGGTTTTAATTAATAATAGTTTTTTTTAAAAAAATTGTATAATCAAAATTCAGTATTTTTTCATTTTTTTCGAAAATTCAACCCCCTTGCGGCGGTTCTTAACCTAAAATTTAATTTTTTTATTTTATTTTTCTCTTAATCTCCATACCATAGAACATCTTTTCCGCATAGGTAGGTTTTGATTAATAATGATTTTTTTTCTCCATAGAAGAGCGATCCACCCTAATGCTCAGTCCAACAGCTTTAAACATTTTAAATGAGATGAACGTACAGCCTGCATTAAAGTCTGAGAAGTTAGTCCCGAATTTGAATAGCAAGCGAAACTATGTGCTGCACTATAGGAACTTAAAACTCTACATCTCATTAGGACTCAAGTTAACAAAAATTCATCGAGTGATGAAAATCACTCAACGTTGTTGGTTAAAGGACTACATCAACTTTAATACGGAACAGCGAAAACACGCCAAAACAGCATTCGAAAAGGATTTCTTTAAACTGCTCAATAATGCTGTTTTTGTTTAAAACCATGGAAAATTTGCGAAACCGGGTGAAGGTTGATATAGTTCAGACTAAGAAAAGAGCTGAAAGTTGGTTGCTTCTCCTGCCTTTCACGCGTTCACAATATTTGACGAAAATTTAGTTGCGGTTCAACGAAAATTGACCAAACTTTGTTTAAACCGCCCAATTCAAGTTGGATTTGTCATGCTTGAGATCAGCAAAGTGCTCATGTATGACTTTCACTATAATGGTATCATGAAAAAGTACGGTGATAAGGCGAGACTGCTTTTCACCAATACTGACTCGCTTTGTTATGAAATAACAACTGGTGATCTTAACAAAGACCTTGAAAGTATGAAATAGTACTTGGATTTTTCGGATTATCCAAAAGATCATTCTTCTCTATGAGAACAAAATGAAAATTGGATATTTCAAGGATGAGCTTAATGGTCAGCCCTGTCTAGAATTTATTGGTTTAAGATCTAAGATGTATTCCATTTTTAGTGAAAGAGGTGAAAAACAAACAGCCAAAGACATTTATAAGAGAGTGCGGCAGCAACAATTGAAACATATCAATTATAGACAATCTTTGTTTAGTCGTAAACCTTCGACCGTTTCTCAGAACAGAATCAGCAGCGAGAAGCACCATATTTTTTCGATGCAGCAAAGCAAAAGAGCTTTGTCTGCTTTTGATGACAAGCGATTTTTAATTGAAGATGGTGTGACGAGCTTGTCTTATGGTCATTATAAAATAGGCTAATTTATAAAAAACTGGATTGAGGAGATGTGTCCTTAAGACGCATCGGATGGTGGTTGGGCTTGATCCTTTAAAAAAATATCTAATTTTTAAGCATTATGTTTATTAATTTCTAAGTTTTAGGTTTATTAATTTCTAAGTTTTATTAATTTCTAAGTTTTAGGTTTATTTTAATCAATTTCTAAGTTTTAGGTTTATTTTAATTAATTTCTAAGTTTTAGGTTTATTTTAATTAATTTCTAAGTTTTAGGTTTATTTTAATTAATTTCTAAGTTTTAACTTCATATGTTAATTTATGAAAACTGGATTGAGGCGATGTGTTCTTAAGAAACATGGGGTGGTGGTTGGGCTTGATCCTTTAAAAAATATCTAATTTTTAAGCATTATGTCTATTTTAATGTTTTATTTTAAGCAACAGATGGAAAAACTGGATTGGTTCGAGTGAAGAAGTCTTCAGTTTGAAAGTACAAAATTATTTTATATTTAAATATTTTATTTTAATGCAAATCTGCGGAGAAAAAATTAATTTCTTATCATAATTCTTATCTAATCTAAGAAGGAGTTGATGGTGAGGAGTTAAAGTTCAAGAAAATTCCTTATCTCAACTCGGCTGGAAGTCGGGAGGGGGAGGGAGTGGTTCCCCCGGCCCCCGGTGCTCCAGAGCGCCCAATATCCATCTACTGCAGCTGCAATACAACAAATTTTCTTAAGTGGTCTTTGTATACGAAAGGAAACTTAAACTTTCCATCTAGTTGAGATTGGTAATCGATGAGATCCGCCTGCTATTGAAATGCGTTGAAATAATCAGCTTTACAACAATCTCTTTTTCGCACATTTTTGTTTTCGTTGATAAGCTTCGCATAAATCCAAAAACATTTTATTTCGGCTTGGGTTATGTTTCCATAAAGTGTATTGAATTGCTTGACCATTCTGTTTCTTCCACCGTGGCTGATTTAAAAATGAGTAGAATACAATCTGTTAAACAATTCTTCGGCATGGACAAATTTTTCACACTTTCTTGCGTATCTGGCATCGACACAATGCGATTTCACTGCCTTGTACAGTCAACACATCATACCTTTTAATTATTCAATAATCTCGAGATGATTCTTTCGTCTTGGAAACTTTTATTCGCTTTACAACTTCAATTACTGAATCGTACTTTCGTTTTGTCATTAACCCACTCAGCGCCAAACCCGAAATATCTCGCGAACTTTTTTACGTCTCAAGCGGCCATCTACGAGATAACTCGC
>BGPR01006906.1:34970-75787 GCA_013235015.1 Araneus ventricosus
TTGATGCTTCGTTCCAGTTACGTATTGCTTCAATCGGTAAACTCGAAAAGGGGCCTAGCGGGCTACACCCCCAACAGAAACAAGCCAAATTCTGATTTTATTTAAAATCATTGCAACTTTTTCTAATTTCCCTCTTTAAAAAAATTAATAAAAACGTTTCAACGTTGCTCTATTAATCGAAAAATTTTCCTACTTTTGTAGTCATCCCACTTTGTATTTGTGTTTTGAGCGGTCGAAGATCATTTTTTTCTAGTTATTTCATTGTAATTTTATTAAATTATCAGAAAGTATTGTATTGTACTTTATGATTCTTATTGTCAGGTGAGTAAAGTCTGTAAAGTTAAATAGTTTTGGTTTACTTTAGCCTTGAGGTTTGACATTCGTCACGACGATACAAAATTTTTATGCCCTCACCCCCCCCCCGACCCGAATCCTAGATTCGCCACTGACTGCAATGGTTATTTTAGATGATACACAAAGAATTCTGCATGACAGTCATTTTGAGTTACTTTATCTATTAGTACATTTTCTTGAAATATATAAGTAAAATAGATTTCCGATATGAACAAGGATATTCCAACACAATTTTTTGAATTAATTATTCCATGAATAATTTTAAAAAATATACGCACGCAAAAAATTATGCGTTTTATTATGTGTAGTATTTTTCGAAGCATTTGCGAAGCTTCAATCAAAAACTGGCTGCTTTTCACAACAACACCAACCCGTTTTCCTTCCCCTTAAAGCGAAGCCCTCAGTAGTATAAATCACTGTCAAATCTCTCCTTTGAGATAGCACAACCCTCTAACCGCAGACATGGGAGGGAATGCTTATTGTTAAACATTGCTGCCGCTTGCTAATACAACTGATTTTTCGAACCTGGCGTTTCTCAAACGTTTCAAAATTTCCATAGAGCCGCTGGGTGGGTTAAAAGACTATTATATTTTGAATCTTCGCTAAGGAGTTTTGCGAAGAATCTTTTCTTCATTTTACTCACCAATTCGGTTCTTGCTTGTATACTATGATTTAAATTTATCTTCCTTTTTAAAAAATCGCGATGCAACTTCACGCGCTAACAGGCAGAAACGAATTTGAGAACAGAATTAGCTATGCTCGCACTTGTAGCCGACGCAAATTATGAGAAATTAAAACAACCGGCGGCCACAAGACGCTGGCGAAACGAAACTAAAAGTGTAGGGAAAGGAAATGAGAGAAACATGCGAAACCAAACTAAAAGTGGAGGGAGTGGAAGAAGGTGTTGGGAAAGAAAAGTTCAAGAAAATTCCTTATCTCAACTCGCCTAAAGTTCAAGAAAATTCCTTATCTCACCTCACCTGGAAGTCGTGTGGGGGAAGTCGGGAGGGGGAGGGAGTGGTGCCCCCGGCTCCTGGTGCTCCAGAACGCCCAATATCCATCTACTAGCCGCTCACATCAAAACGGGCGGATGAAGTGGAATAGAACTTGCTTGATATTTTTCTGCTTTTTGGCGCTCCAAGTATTTTGCATTCTGATAACGGTCGCGAATTTTGTAATAAATCTTAGAAAGTGTAACCCAGCTGTGGCCAGAAATCAAAATTGTTAATGTAAATCCTAGACACAGCCAAAGTCAAGGAAGTGTAGAACGAGTGAATCAAGACTTTTTAATCCTGCTCACTATTTGGATGGCTGATAACCAAACTAACAAGTGGAGTGAGGGCGTACGATTTGTACAATTCATGAAGAATCATGTATATCATTCTACAATTACAAGAAGTTCATACGAAGCCATGTACGGTTGTCCCGAAAAAGTGGTATTGTCTTCTTCTATTATACCACAAAGGCATAGGCGGCTGGTGCACCAGAAAAGTGGGGGGTCAAAAGAGATGCGATTGTGTGAGTGGGGCGCCCCTAAAGCTGATTTTTTTTTGTAAAATGGACTATATTATTGGATTTTAACGTCATTATTGATTAAATGACCTTCTCTAAAAATTCGGGACACGACCTCAAAAATCGGAACGGATGGCCACCGTAGAGTCCCTCCTTCCAATTCAAAGTTCCATTTCAATTCTCATGAAATAATAACATGAGAAAAATATAAAACGCTTACCTATTAAGTCAATTCTTCTTTCTTTAAACTCGTGAATCGATCAATGATGTCATCACAAAACGGCGTACTCCCAAACACAGAGAAAGCAGGTCAGTTATAAATTTATTTATTTGATATTATGTTATACAATATACATCCGTATTATAAATTAGAAGAAAGACAGCCTGCGATTTTTGTTTTTCGCAAATTGTTCTATTACCTTAGTAAAGTCTATATCTACAGTATTTTCGATCTTCAAAACAGCAAGTGCAGAAAGCCTCTCTTGACACATACTATTTCTAAGGTATGATTTTAAAGATCTTAAGCATGAAAAACTTCTCTCACATGATGCAGTTGAGACAGGTATCACAAGGAGAATTTGGATTAGTTTTGTCAAGTATGGAAATATGTATATCACAGAGTTCCTTTTCAACAAGAAAAAATTGCATCTTTTCCTCAGTTCTGTTATCTCCGTGGATATTTCTGGCAAAGAGTCGATGTATTTTTTGTACATTTTCTGAAAAATTTGTATCTCCCCCTTTATTTTTTTCCATATCAAGATCATATGTTTCAGAGACTTTTTGAACTGATGCAATTTTTATGATCTTTGATGGATTGGAACATGTTACATCTTTTAGAGATCGAAAAATATCCAGCTCATTTTCTTTGAACCTTCCGTCTATTGTGTTTAAAGTAGCATCTATAACTGGAAAAGCAATTTACGTTTAATAGAACGATTTAACACTTTGTGACATGCTGAAGGAACTGCCGCCTATTTCCGAAGACACCTTTCTAGAGCGTGGAAGTTTTGGAGAAGATAACGATTTTGCTTCACAAATATCGTTAACATATATCCACAACTTTTCAAAAAAATCTTCACTTCGGAATTCATGCAAACATTCTTTTGTTGCATTAACCAATTCTTTAACTGCTAAAAAAATTAGCGATTTTGATTGCAAAGCTTTTGAAAGCGTATCTGTAGCTTCCAAAACACTTTGGATCAGAAGTAGACAAAAAATGAATTGGAAACTTTCGATAATATTCAGTAAAGCTTCAGCTTGGGATCCATTTTTCGATGGATCGTTAATTTTGAACTTTGAAAAGTGAGGGGCAAGGCCCCTTTACTTTTGCAAGTGAGGGGGCAGTTGCCCCCCTTGCCCCCCCGGACGAGCCGCCTAGGCACAAAGGGTATAATTCAGTAATACTGAAGAAGACCTTGAAAAATTAGAAGATTCACAAGAGAATGTGATTATGGGATCACATTCAAATCTTACTCAAGAGGACATTCCGTTATCCCTGCTTCTACAGAATCACCTATAGAAATACAAGATTTTATCGATAGTAATCTTAAACTGCCTTCTACACCGTTGATTGAGGATACAGTTATGAAGAATATTCAGTTACCCTGCACCTCCAAAGAATCACCTACGCATGTTGAAGAAGTCATCACTGAGTTATTCTCAACTTCAGCAGAATCGCCATCACAGTTTGTACAGAGCTTGTAAAGAGGACAATACAAGACAAAGTCTGTATTGTTTGCTCAAAAGTAGCATCAGGTGCTCACAAGTGTAAATCTTGTTGACGTAATTTGTGGTAAAATAGATCCTAAAAATGAAGGGTATTGTAAAAATGTATTGTGCAACATCAGTGAAAAGGATATTGATGAGAAAATACAGCGTGATGAAGCCAAGAAAGGTTTAGAACAGGAAGGAAAGAAAATGTTAGCAGTTTCTAATACAAAGTACTCAAATGTCGACGAAGGAGTCACGTTGAGAATTAAAGTACCCAATGTAGAGAGAGCAAAATCTGATGCCTTCTCGATTTTAGCTGTGATTCTTAGTAAAACATAGGATGGCTATTATAAACTTGGTATTAAAAGGGAATTTTAAAACAATTGTATGTAAAATCTGAATTCAGTGTTTGCAAAGAGATTTTTAACGAGAGAATATGTCCCTGCTGTGGAAATATCTTTACGTCATACAGCAATAAAACAGTCCCTTAGTACTGGGCAGGGTTTCAGAAAATGTGACTGCAAATCTAAATGTACCACAAATAGGTGTGCTTGTCGCAAGAACCAATTGCTATACAATTCAAAGTGTCACCAATCTTTAGATTGCACTAATAATAGGTAAGCATAATTTTATTATATGTTTTGCAAATTCATTTCCTTGATTGTAATGATACTTTAAACCGTTTGATTCTTTCTATTATAGTTTTTTAATTGATTGATGCTTGATTCTATCAATGAATTTGTTGATTGTTTGATTGTATTAACTTGATTCTTTAGATACCAAAAAATAAATAATTAACATTTTGTTAAATTAAGCTTACAGAAACGTTGCTGTTGTTGCAGCAAAAATCTAATTTTCACTTTAACAAGTATCTAGTAGGTAATGTGCAGATTATTTACGTAATTTGCAGATTATATAGGTAATTTGACAAATTAAACAATTTTCGGTACTTTAACGGATCACCCTAGTTAATCTGCATAGTAACTGATTTCTGCACTTTAGCGGTAACATATATATATATATATATATATATATATCAAAACAAACAAGAAACATAAGACAAAAACTCAGAAACAACGAAGACACAATAGCAAAAATAGACAAAAACCATAATAAATTGAAAAATATCATAGCGAGCCGCTGGTCAGGAAGGAAAGCTCGCTTATGATATTAATATGTGCTTTTTTCTGCTAACGACAAACGAAACCCGTTAAAATATGCCGCCATCCCTTCAAAAAGCACAAGACAATTAAAAATGGAAAAATTCTGGAATAAAAGACAAATAAAAATGCACAAAACAATTAAAAATGGAAAAATTCTGGAATAAAAGACAAATAAAAATGCACAAAACAATTAAAAATGGAAAAAATCTGGAATAAAAGACAAATACATCGAAGAAGATTTTAAAAAGTTGAAAGCCAAATTTCGAATACAAAAGACCTAGATTAAAATAAATTAAAATAGTAGTATTCACAAAAAAAAAAAAAAAAAAAAAGGCGAAAAAGGCCTTGAATATGCAAACATGTCTGCAGAAGCACGAGGAAATGGACGCCAAACCAGTTATTGCTGTTGCCAAAAAGGGAAAGAAAAGGAGAAAAAGGCTTTGCCAATAGCCCCGGATTCACTGCTTGAGATATCGTCGCAGATATATATATATAATAACATTAGAATTTAAAGGATTTTTACCCCTTTATTTTTTCCTCTTCCCTTTCAAAAGAAAGGAATTAAAAACAGGAGAAGGGGATGAAGCTTAGTGAAAAAAAAGTAGATAGAGTCAACCAATTAAGAGTGAAAATACTAATTAATTGAAAGGTCTGCGAATTAAGAGTTAAAATAGTAATTAGGAAAAAGGGAAGAATCCTACCAGTTAAAATAGTTATTGGGGGAAAAAAGTCTTGCAATAAAAAGTTAAAAAAGTAATAAAAAACCCATTAAACCAATTAAGAGTTTTAAAACATTTAATTACAGAATAATTAGAAAAAAAAGAATTAACATTGGGATATGAGGAGACAGAATGTTAGAGTACCTCGAATTAAACTTAAAAGTCAAGTTTCATGCAAATTTAGTCAGAAAAATATAACTAATCACTCAAAGAGTGCTACTACAGGTGTGACACTAGAAATCTTCTGGTGAACCGACTTTGGTGCTCAAAGGGTAAACCCCAAGCTGGAAGAGGGGTCTAGAGGAGAGAGACAAGATGCCCTAGCGAGGACTTGAAGACGGAAAGAGAACAACAACTGTCATAAAACAACTGAAAAAAGATTTGACACTTAACGAAACGAGTATAAAAATATATCTAGCGAAGCAAAAAAGTTTGTTGCAATTACTACACATATCCCCATTAGAGGGAGAACAACAGGAACAGCGTTAATCAAGGAAAATTATTTAGAATGAAAAAATTCAGAAGCGTGGGTAGGACGCCATTGATATGTGTATGGAGAAAGGCTAAAGAAGCGTCTGTTTACGAGGGGAGCGAGGGAAAGAGGAAATCGAGAAGGCGGGTTGAAACTTCATTTATTATCCTAGAGTAAAAATTTGGAATAAAGGAAAATGAATAGTTTTCTCTGATTAACATCTTTTAGATATAGAAAATAGACTAATAAGTTCATGAGTTATAAGAATTTAAAGTGGGACTTCAGAAAAAATTCCCAAAAATCGTGTGGTTTACAAAAGATGAGAATTCTTAAGTTACTTAAATCTAGACAACCAAAAAGATATAAAATAAAAAATAAGGCGAATAACTTGGGAATGCACACTCTACGACATACAAAATGGGTAAGACAAAATAAAATAAAAAGATATTTAGAGAAAAGGAGAGAAGTAAACAAAAAAGTAGAAACCCAGTTAGAACATTACGCGCTACTGGGTTGCCATATTAAAAAAATATAAAAAATCAAAGAACCATACTAGAAAAAATATACTTACATGAAAACACAGATAATCGCACGCACTATTGGTGCATATCAAAATGGGAACAACTGACCCCTGACTGCTTAGCTCTAGTCTAGTCTTCCGCGCCGAGAGATTTCGCATCCAAAAGAAAATTTCTAAGTTTCAAAGCAATTTATCTTTCCCACAATACCTGGAACCATTCTTTCTGCTCTAATAAAAACTTTGAGGATTAACACAATGAACGAATACTGGATCCATAGAAACGAAGTTGGACTTCAATCTTTTAATTAGGAACATTTATATTGATACTTATTTTTTGACTTCATGCTCATGCTGCTTCATGCGAGTCAGCTGGGTAAGTGTTCATGAATTGTTCACCTCTACACAAAAGCAGTTCATTGAAGATTATTTAAAACACGAAAAACATCCTTTTCTTTTAGGTATTTATATATTGCAATCAACGCATGAAAAATTGCCCTTTCATTCAGTATCTTTTAAAGTAATGATCATATCAATTTGCTTCTTGTTTCATTCGATTCAGCGTTAAAAATGCGCATAAAACGACGCCACACTCAACTATATTGGTAAGATAAAGTTAGGCCGCGGTGGTCTAGTGGTAAGGTCTCGGCTTTGGGGCCGGAGGGTTCAAGGTTCGAAACCCGATTCCACTGAAGAATCGTCGTGTATTGGGCCTGTTGCACGTTAAATCATACTTAGGGGGCCAATAGTCTTCCCTTTGGTGTGGTGCGGTAGTTTGGAGAGGGGATGACAGCGCAAGAGTGTCGTCCTCGTCATCTGACCGAGGCTCAATATTACGATATCCGTCCCAAAATAGTCCTCATGTTTCTTCAAAACGGGACGTTAATATAACTAAACTAAGAAAAATTTTTGGCCCTATTACATCCCCCGCGCTGGGAAACGTACGACATAGGACATAGGAAAAACATGAGAAACGTACGGCAAAATGTGAAGGGCTTGCAGATGTCATTTAGAATGAGGTAACAAAAGTCTCTGCGGAAATAAATAATACCTCGCTTATAATTATTTAGCCACAGAAAAATGCCCAATTTGGTACGATACAGTTCCCACCTCCCACCCACCCCGAAAAAAAGGGAGAGTAAAGCAGATTCGGATACAAGAGATATAATTTAGAATGACATAAATAAGGTTTCTATGAAAAAATCTTGACTTAAGCAGTCTTTCCGGTGAAACACCCATTTTTTGTATACAGTTACTGGACTATTATGCCAAAGTCGAAGAAAAACGAGCAACGCGTTTGGTCGTGATTGTTTAACAAATTTACTGGCAGAAATAAAAGCTAAACGGTCTAGTTAAAACGAAGACCTTGCTTCACTCGGTGAACTAGTATGTAAAACTAAAGCAGCATTCATAAAATGCGAAAACTTTTTAGTTAACACAGTGGTTCACAATCAGTTGTGGAGAATCATGTAACATATAATTGTATCTACATATTTTACAGTGAAAATTCGGTCACGAGGGCATTTAGGGGATAAATCACAAATTGCCGAAGGCGAAAAGAATTGCCGCTAATCCCGTTTCACAGAAAGCTGATAAAAATTGGGAACTACACGTTTATTACTACATGCACATAAAACATGTTCTGTGAGCAATACTTGTGTGTATTTTCGTGAAAAAAGGATATTCGAGAAGATATAAAGGTTTCTTCACAAAATTCCAAATTTTTCCACATGTGCTTTGCTTATAATATGCAGAATATTCAACCAAATCATACCAGATTTATAGAATACCTTAAAATATGCCAGCAAAGAATAATATTATAATCTGACTTGATATTTTGAATATTGAAGGAAATACGAGTATTTATAGTAAATAATATTTAACTTCACGTGTACGAAATGTAGCATAATTTTTCTTTCAAAATATTGAAGCCAGATTTATTTGGCAGCTTATATAAAAATCCCAGTTGAATACCTTTCAGATTCAGAAAGATATATGCATTGTAGTGAGAGGAATTTGTGTTTCTCTCTAAGAAAAACTAAATGAAGAGGAGTATACCATAACTTGATGTTTCTTTAAACTTGAATCGGCGAATAGTTTTATTGAATTGTGTAAATATTGAATACGTTGAATACTAATGCATATTTTTAAATTAAGCACACAATTTAAATTACAATTCGACGATTAATATTCGAAAATTAAAGTTTAATAAAAGCACAAATTTGTGGAAAACTCCTAATTATTTAGTTTTTCTTGAAGAGAAACAAAAATGTTGGTCGCTACAATGCATATATTATTCCGAATTTTAATGATAATCGACTAGAATTTCTACAATAGTAATTCTGTGGAGAGTAGATCTCGCCCCTCCACCTCCCAAAAAATATTTAACATCTGCTTTTCATCACAGTTTTTTTAAAAAGTCAATATTGTCTTGCATTGTGAAGACAGCATCGTTTGCAGGAGCACCGCATATAGTCTAGTCATTAGGTAGTTTTTTAAAACCAATTCTGGTGGAGTCGTAATTTTTTGCTCCTATATGTTTTTTGGAGTGCTGATTACGAATCTGAGGTTTCCCACCAAAAACTTTTGTTGGAAGTTTAGTTATAGCCAAAAAACATGAAAAAAATGGACTTTCTCCCAGTTTTTTGCTTATAACGCAAAAACTATCAACTTTTTTATGGCATTATCATATATCAAAATAATCAGCACAAAATTTCCTACAATTTATGTTAATACTATTTTTTCGTTACGTGTACCGTTTAGGCGCCATAACTGGTTGAAGTTTGGCTAAAGTTTGAATTACCTGCTTGCACGGCTTGAAAAATAACAAATCTTTCTATCTGTATACATTAAAATCTACTATCTTACTATTAATACACTTTACTTATTTAATACATTTTTTCTACCATAATGTTTCTTTTTCAAATAAATTTTTCATCTGTTATATTAGACATGAAAGTAATTTAGTCCCGAGCAATGCCGGGCATAAGTGCTAGTTATGAATAAAGTTCCTTGATTACCTCTAAAAGGCTGATGTTGATGGAAATTTAGATTAACTTTCACAATAAATGTTACTTACAAACAACTAAAAGTACTTAGTGTGGTTTTTAATTAAACTTTATTAATTTCTATTAATTAATTTGAATAACTTGGTATATAGTAACCAAGAAAAAAAATGACATGGAAAAAAAGTAGCATTCTAAACTTTAAAAGTCATAATAACTTAATAATAATACAACTACAGACAAAAATATGATCTTAGTATCTACATACATTGCACAGTCTCTTCACTTTATCTTGGTCGCTTTAAAGCTTATGGTCCAATATCTTTTGAAAGATCACCTGTGTCTTCCTCCACATGAAAAGATAAAGACGCCTCAACTAAATCATCAAGCAGTATTAGTTTACCATCATCATCCTCATCACTATTAATTACTTGAATCCCTCTGTTATTGCAGTTGTCTCAACAATGAGGATACAACACGGAACAAGGGGTCTATTCTGGTACTGGGTTGGGTTCCGTTGTTAACGTGCGGAACCCCCCCCCACCCCCCCCCCCCCCGGGGGGGGGGTACCAGAATAGACCCCCAAAACAGTCTGAACTTCCTACAGCTGCAATTTCTTGTGCACGTTGCAGGATATCTTGCGTACAGGATAGAGTCAGGTGCGAGGGGCTTCAGAGTTTTGACAGGTTGGAGCCCACTGTTTGTTCTTTCCCAACCCCAGTCTTCAGGTCTCTTTTTATTGCCAAGCCAGTGCTGGATATGATAGTAAACTTTTAGGGAATGTTGGTGGTTAACTGCAAAGCGAAGCCATGTTGCTACTCTTGTTAAATGAAGATTCCATGTAACATTTGTAGCAAACATTATTCAAGGATGGTGTATCCGAGGTAGTTATTGGGTAGCCATACAATGCCACAAGAAAGCGGTTCCCTACATGCACAACAGCTTCAGGAGTCATATCCGGGTTCTTAAAAATTTCAATTACTTTGAAGACATCATTATTGTTTTTCAAAGTCTGCAAAAACTTCAATTTAACATAATTAAAAAGAGCTGATTTGGTGTCACATCCGCTCTTGGCATGTATGAATAAAATATTGTCGGCGATTGTTTTTTCTAAAACTGTGTGAGGAGAAAATATCTTTTCAGCGATTTTCCTTTTCCTAGTTTTAGGAAATATGCGTTGTCAAAGGTACAAATGACAATTAAGATGACAAAAAGTTCGATATCTTCACCACAGACGGATGTATTGGGATCAAAGCTAGAGCTTTCACAATTAAACAATCAGCATCTTCGTCTGCTATCTTGTATGTCATGTTTACTGAGGAGAACTTTTTCATCAGGATAAAAATGAGTCTATCCTTGTTCTTCGGATTGGCCAGAAAGTTTTCTTAGGAAACAGTTCATATCATCATTTCATCAAACATTACTTCGCTTGACATTTGTTTCTGTGTTCTTCTGGCCCGTTCTGCACATTTATTGCCTCCTACTGTTTCATTTTCAGGATACCCATCGAAAATGACTAGAGCAGTTGATTTGTACTTTGTACGAACATATGTCACATAATTATCACAAATTGATGAAAAAGTTGAACCTCTTTTCCAGATGACTCTGTGCAGCAAGTGTCCTCCATCAATAATATACACACTGCTTTCAGCATTAAAATCCCGTGTGCATGTCTTGAAAACTTTACATAAAGAGGATTTCGTGCCTTTTTGCATTCCACCTTCATCAAACAGAGGTAGTGGAAAGGGACATAGTTCATATGTTAAGACGTCCCCTAGTTCTTCATCCGATTGCTTTGTAATATAAATTATCTGGAAAAGCGTTGTAGGGTTGATAGATACACTTTCATCATGCACCTTGACGGCATCACTTAGTGGTTGCACTCTGTCATTTCTTTTGAATTTCACAGTATTAAAATTATTTCCTTCGATTCTTTTGATACCAAGAGCAGGAAGGGGACAATAATAGGGCTACGTTTAAGCCTCCTAACTTATTAAAAAATTCGTGATATTTACTCTATTGTTTACTTCACAACCGCGAAAGCCAGGTAATACCAGGCGTAGAAAGATTTAGAAGGAATTTTGTGCAGATTATGCAAGTATACTCATAATATAACTGATAAAATCTTTATTTGCACAAAGAGGTTTACGATAGAAAAAGTATATTAATCAAGTAGGAATTTATTTAGTAAGATAGATAATTTCGCTCATACAGATTGGATTGTTTGTTGTTGTTCAAACTGAGCTAACAGGCAAGTCAAACATTCGCCAAACTTCATCCAGTTACAGCACTTAAACTGTACGCGTAACGAAAAAATAGTATTAGCATTAATTGTAGGAACTTTTGTGCTGATTATTTTGATATATGATGATGCCATAAAAAAGTTTATAGTTTTTGAGTTATAAGCAAAAAACTGGGGAAAAGTCCATTTTTTACATGTTTTTTGGCTATAACTAAAATTCCAACAAAAATTTTTGGTGGGAAACCTCAGATTCGTAATCAGCACCCCCCAAAAAACATATAGGAGCAAAAAATTACGACTCCACCAGAATTTGTTTTAAATCATCTCTTTTTAGCACCTAATGACTGGACTAATACCATAATTTGACACTCGAGGAGGTACGTTCTTTGTCCCTGTGCTATCTTATAAAGTTATATTTGCAATCGATGTACAATATTAAACAGCAAAACTATGTATAAATTTTACTCCCAAAAAATACATAATTTATACAAACCAAATGCAGAAGCCAGTGTGATAGAAGTTTTCAGCAATATAATGAAACTGAAGTAAAATTAAATTCCTATATGATATTAATTTCACAAGAAAGCAATTTTTACTATCATAACCTAAACAGTGGCAAATGCACGTGAAGATTGAAGAAGTATCTTGATGATATAATAGATTAATATTTATCAGGAGAATATGAAATTTGTTATTAAAAAAAAGCAAAACTACGCTACACAAATAACAGAAAATCCTCTTCACATTTTCGTAATGTGAACCGTTTGGTAGAATCGCTGAAAACCTTTCACGGTAGGAGAAAAACAAGATTGGATGGAACTAAACTGGAAAAAACTCCCAACCTCGTACTATGATTCAATCCCTCTCTCTTTTCTTTTTCATTTTCAATGCAAATTACTTGCATAAATCTTTGATTTAATCAATATTTAAAAATTACTATTAAATGTCTGCTTCGATCATAATAACAAAATTACAAATAAATGTCTGCTGCTTTATCATTATTAACCAAATTTCACTTGCAAGTCTCGCCTTCACCAAAATGATTCAAATGTTTTAATGGTGCCAAACTCGCCATTGACTCGCCAAAACATGAAACGAATTAAAAAATAAAAGTACTTACATTTGCGTAGTTTTCTGTTGCTTCAAAGAACATTCTTGCCAAATTCGAAGAGTATCGAACAAAGCGTTTCGCCGTGATTTCGAAACAAACAAGTTACGAAATGCTGGATGGTCGCGTTAGAACGGATACTTCGCTTCGCTCTGCCAGTAGGCTGTCCAATATATCTGGATTTGGTGTTTTTGGAAGAAAAATTATACTTCTTTCTGCGCACGTGCGCAGGTAAATCTTATTTACTACAGATAATAGTATTTCCTTGAAAATTGAAATTACTTACTTAGCATTTTATTATAAGGTTTCGATGACATATTGTCACGTATCGCTCATTTTTATATAATTTGAATTAAGACTTTGCATGTTATAAGTAAAACCCATGCGAAAACACTTGGGAGTTTTGAAGAAAATCTATATATCTCCCCGAATATTCATGCTATTTTCAAGAAAATCCATTTAAATGTTGTGGACAGCAAACAAAACCATTGATAACAGATACAATTCATTATAAGCTTTCTGTGAAACGGAATGAGCCGAAATCCTTTTCGTCTTCAGAATTCTTGAAAAATTTGGTGCAAAATTTGATACGGTTTGAGAGTAAAGACCACATGCCAACTTGTATTAAATAGCTTGCTGCGTTTTTGCGTTATAGTGTTCTCATACACACGGACAAACAACAAGATTTTGCTCAAAATAGAAAAGATAACAGAAAGCACAAACGGTCATATTCAGTGTTACAAAGAAAGTATTAAATATCGTCACTGAAAGTGTAGAAGGTCTTATATCAAAAATTCCATTTCGCTGAAACCCTCTATTCGGACCCAAGTCGCTAATATCAAAAACCAAGATGGCTGTTAAAGTAGGCAATGAAATAAAGCAATCTTAGTCAGAAAATGTATGCTTTAAATTTTTACCAGAGAATTCCCATTACACTTTTTTTTTATCTCCTAACCTTTACATGTTGTCTTTGCATTATTTATCACATCCAGGGTCATACCGACGGGATAGCGAGATTGGCCCCGACAATGGCGCAGGCAGAAGGGGGCGAAAATGATTCTTTAAAGAAAGAAAGTTTAAGATGTGACAAAATCGTTTTGTGGGTGTACGTGAATGCAGTCTAATAAGCTGGATTTAAAAAAATAAAGCTCTTTATTTTTAAAATATTCTGAGCAAAGAAACGTAGCACAAGTATTAAAACAGTGCTTCTAAAAATTCACAATACAGATTATCAATAAATCTCAAACACAGAACGTTCAAAATGCACAACAAACTTGTGCCAAAGAACGAAAGATATCAAATATAGATGATAGTTTTTCAGTTGAAAATAGGAGTTTTAATTTCTATTATAGACCTGAATATTCTTGCACATGTATTTAAAAATTGTGTAACTTGCAAGAATTGTAATAGTGGTTTGGAACTGCAAATGTTGAAAAGTACTTCTGGTCTTGTAGTTTCTTTTATTCTAAATTGTTTTCAATGTGACTAATCATTAATTCAGTTCAGCTTAATTCCATGATGGAATTCAGATTACTATTGTTAATACCAGGTATGTATATGCGTTCCGTTCCATTGGTAAAGGAGCTGAAGCTGGCAAAATGTTTTGTGGTATGATGAATCTTCCACAGACCCTACAAGATTTCAAAACTACAATAAAATACTTTTAGATGCGACTAGAGCAGTTTGTGATTTAACCATGCAGAAAGCTGCCAAAGAAGCCATTGTTGAGAACAATAGTGATAAGAATATCGCAGTGGCTGTTGATGGAACTTGGCAGAAGCGAGGTTACACGTGGTATAGTAACTGTTACCAGTACGGACACTGGTAATGTAATAGATGTAGAAGTACTAAGCAAGTACTGTGCTTGCAGAAACAAGTAAAATCATGAAAAGAGTCGCAAAAGCACCTTTCGTGGATCCAAAGGTATGATGGATTTGAAAGGTGCGTATAACAAATTCAAACGCTCTTTGACATTCCATGATGCAAGCTACACGAAATACTTGGGAGACGGAGACGCAAAAGTAATTAATGCGATAACAAAAGAAAATATTTATGGTGATGATCTTCAGGGGGTAAAATTGGAATGCATAGGGCATGTCGT
Source organism: Araneus ventricosus (assembly GCA_013235015.1). Classification (NCBI taxonomy): domain Eukaryota; kingdom Metazoa; phylum Arthropoda; class Arachnida; order Araneae; family Araneidae; genus Araneus; species Araneus ventricosus. The sequence goes on from BGPR01006906.1 coordinate 49,874, forward strand.
CTAACGCATGGAATCAAGACTTCGAAGACTAAAAGAAAAGATGAAAGGAAACTCTTGTCCGATGATAAACGCCTTTCAGGAAAAAATCGTTTGACTGACAGTCAAATCGATAAGATACACAATTATAATGGTTTAGCCATACGTCGAAACCTCAACAATGTTAATGCCATGGGTCAAGCCATTTGGGCAATTTTTATGCACAAATTACCCACTGATGAACATCCGCACTATGGTTTTTGTCCTATTGGTGAGAATTCATGGTGTGGGTTCAAAACGGCTGAAGCTACAGGGAGTGCATACGAGCATAAAAATAATCTACCTCTAGCCGTAGTTGAAGTCATGCGTCCTATGTTTAGGGATCTATTCTATCCCGATTTGTTGAAGAAGTGTGAGCATGGGAACATGGAAAATACAAACGAAAGTGGGATTAACGTCATTTGGTCCTGTGTTCCCAAATCAACATTCCTGCAAATTGAAGCATTTTTCCTTGATGCGTATGATGCTGTATACACTTTTAATGAGGGAAACTCAGCAAAGCTGCAAGTTCATAAAAACTTAGGCATGCAACCTAGAGAATATACTTTTCAAGCTTTGAAGCGTCTTGACAAAGAAAACCTTTTGAGGGCCAAATATGCCTTTTCCCAACGAAAGGAGGAAGGAAAAACTGTATAAAAGAAAAAGAGAAGAAGGCAAGAATAAAAATAATGCACAAATCGCAGGTTATGGGGCAGGGATGTTTTGAAAAGTTAAGATTTTTCTCTTTAAGCTGCATAATCTCCAAACACTATTTTTCAAACTATATAGGCTTTCAAACTATATAGATATGTATACATTTTTCTCAAAAACAGCATATACTTTCTAATATTTCAAAAAATTTTTCTTAATATTGCTGATTGCGTGTTAGAAAAAGGCAATTTTTTAAAACTTCTTAGTGACATTCAGTTAAAATTGTTTTAAAAGCTATACTAATATAAGAATTTTGCTCAGTATAAAGATATAAATATCTACTTAAACTATATAAAATATTAAAACTTGTATCTGTAGTAGATCATTAGAAAAGATACATTAATTTATACAACATAACATTATCGTATGGAATTTGTATGTCGTTTTGAGAGCAAAATATGCCTTTTCTCTATAATTGATGGGAAGGAAGAATAAAAAATATATATAAGAGAAAGATGAAAGGAAAAGTTTTAAAAAATGCATAGTTTGTACTCTATTTTGTTGGAATATTTTGATGTGACATTGTTCCTACTGAGCTAAATCCGGAATTATCAGCAAGCAGCGTTCGTGATGTCTGTGGAGATCATTTTGATGTGAGTTATTATACCTTATCTATATTATACCTATTAAAATTGTATATCCTGAAGCACAGTAAATTCAGAATTCGATATCTTTTTTTGTTTTTAAAAGAAGTATAAGGTGAGGTTAGCAGTAGAAAAAATTAAGATATTTTAAAGCAAATAGTTAAAGTTAATTAGATTTTTCCCATTTGATTCCCGTCCCGAAGAATAAACTTTTGATGCAAAATAAATTCTTTATATTCAATGAATGTAGTAATATCAAACTTAGTCTTCAAAAGTTAGTTTGCTCGTCAATTATTATAGTTGAGAAAAGGTGGGATAAATTTATCCCATCGTGCATCTCGGGTTTCTTGATAGCGGCATTTAAATTCCTAGGTCAGTCGAATTTTGTCTGGTTTGAATATTATTAAAAATTTATATAGTTTTTTATATAATTCAAAAATTAACTAACATAATGAAAAAAGCTTACTTTGCAGTAATATATATATATATATATATATACAAACATACACAAAAACAGAAACAAATGCAAAAACCAATTAAGAAATTAGTTTTAATCAAATAAATACTTAAATCAAAGAAGTAATATTTCATATGAAGTAAACTTAGGAAATGGACACTAAACGATTAACAAAATTCTAAAAAAGATGTAAATATGAGAAAAAACTTCTTTACAAATGCGGTGAATGCGCCAATACAGCAGTACATATATATATATATATATATGTGAGATCAGGCTTTAAAAAGGTGAAAGGCAGTCCATTGTCATCAAGGAAGAGACGATATTTTTGCTTAAATCTTCTTTTATTGAGGCATCAGGCGTTATTTCTTCATAGGTAAAGTATTTAATTTTTACATAGCTCCATGACCAGAATTCAGAGGTTCACGCCTGAGAGGCGCGCTTTTGTTGTAAGCTTACATGCTGGCGTGAAAAAAAGGCAAAACTGAATGCGCAGAACGCTTAAGTACCCAGAATAGGGAATTTCCCCTTTAGAACTCGTGATTTGAAAACAAAGTTGTAGTGCGTTAATTATGATGAAAGTAGAAGTATTTAAACTGAGGTATCGTTAAGATCATTTAGGAAAGTTAAAAAATTAAAATATCATATATATATATATGCCTACATAAAAATATGCATAAATACTTTTGGCACTTGTTCGTAATTAAATTTCATTGGATTCCTCTACTTCTCGATAAAGTTCGAAATCTTCTTCTTATAGAGGTGCACCATTAGTACAGATACCATGGAAGGTGCCACAAACAGAAGAGCATTGCGTGCCAGCTTTCCGGCATCCACATCTTTCACCACACACAGTTGCGCAGCGACAAAATATGGAGTTAAGAATTGTGGCGGGAATTGTCACTGGGAATAATGGTCCATTATCTCCTCGGGGGCCCACTCCCACTAGTCAGGATGTAACTGGTTATTAAGCCACTACTGTATCTGTAAATACACTTTAAACGAGTGTTGCTCCGCCGCTCCTTTGGTTGGAGGAAGTGAAGAGAGATCAGATTATACCTTGGTCGATGACCCTTTTTCATCTACACCACACTTATCAGTCACAACATAATCTTCAAATAATAAACACTTTTCATCCATTGTCTCATACGGTGTTTCTATAAATACTGTTAATATAACGCACGAGCACTAAAACACACAGGAAACGTCTGTATTTTTTTTTTCTACTAAAAGTGTTATTCCAGTATTCGCCCAGAGTTATACATTCCATTAATATCTGGAATTCCCCCCGCCACACATTTTTGCAGTGAGTCCACTCAACCATAGCCGGTCAGTTCACTACCAGTGTCCATCTTCAAATGGCCGCCGATGTCTGAGAACGAAATTAAAATACTATTCCCACCCTCGAATGACATTGACACCTAGTGGTAAGACAAAAAATACCTCCCAAAGAGCAAGAGTGTCGCTAACGACTTAAACCGGAACATTTATTACTTTCGCTGTGATCAGCAAATGTCACGGTAATGACTGCCCTGCATCGCAGCGCGGGGGGGGGGGGGGGGCATGTGTACTACCCATCTCGTATCAATGCACTTCAATTCGTTAATCGATTCTCCGACATTTGACCTAATGCATTCGGGTGAAAATGCATTTTTCTGCCTCTCGGAGCTATACATTTGGCGATTTATCTCTGTTGGTGCTGGCGTGATTATGATTATTCAGAACATGTGACTGCATTTATTTGTTTTAATTCATTTCTTTTCTATCGTTTTTATTTGGTAGCAACTTCTAAAATACAGCTGCTTTTAAAATTATTTATTTATTCGATCTTTTTCTCAGCATAAGTATCATTTTTTTGTACATATATATATAACTATATACAGCAAAATAAAATTCCAATACATGAATAGTGAAATATGAAGACGATGCATAAAACTCAATGAAAACAAATTAAAATAAAGATATATCATAATAAAAAGAGTAAAAATGAAACAAAATATTAAAAAAGAGGGAAAGAAAATTAAAAGGTTGTGTTATTGGTATTTCACCAATATTAAATAATTTCCCCGACATTAAAAAACTGCTGAAACAAATTTCTTTTGACCATTTTTTTGCTTTTGTATGTTTAGCTTAATCTGTTTTTAATTTGAATACGTAATGATAAAATCTAGATTTAAAAGATTAATTTGTGCGAAAGTGTGTCCGAAAAATATGTGCATGCAATAAAACATATTAGAAGTGTACTAAGAAAAATATTTCAAATAGAATATGAAACTTTCATTTGTGCTGTATAATATAAAATATTCAATATACATACCTTAAATTCTCAAAATTCCTTATTAAAAGAGTGAAGAAAAATGTTTACATAATATATAATTTAAAATTTGAGTTGCAGTTTGTAATTTACTGTCATTTAATTTAATTATGTAACGTGCACAAATTAATTTCTAGCATTATACAATGTGAAAATTTTAATTTTTTTATTAAATTTCCTTCTTATTACTGAAAATTTTATTCATCCTTTATTTCAAGATAACATGGAAGAATGGTTGGTGTAGTCAATTCTTTTCTCAAATAAAATCTTCTGCCTTATACAATTTTAAATATTGCGTCAAGTTTCTACAATTGGTATTTCTCAAGTTTCCTTTAATTAATAATGCACGAATTATGCACATAAACACAACCTAATTGAAGAAAAGTGAATCGATCCACACAAATTTCTCTTTTTGGTTTGAGAGCGAAACATTGGCTCACACGTAGTAAAAAAAAATCTACTTCTACTTGCTCAGCGAATCTACTTACTAAACATCTACTTCTACTTATTTACTAAGAGAAGGTAACCCCAAGAAGCGTAGAAACCCGAGATGCGCCATTCATCGGTGCAGCGCCGGAAGTATATGGCATTCTTTATTATCAACTTAAGCTGTCTCCGAATATAGTTCGCCACGAACTAATGAACGGCTACTTTTTTGTCTATATCTCAGCGAATGTATTTAACCCAGTTATGTTTAAATATGTAAATGCATTTAGAATATAATTATTCTAGACAAGCACCTGCCTTTTTAATTTGATTTAAAAGCTGTAACTAACACATCATGGTTAGGCGAGCAAATTAGCGAAATAGGCCTAGAAGAGGGATGTGTGTTGTGCCCGTCACATGTGCAACCCCAGCTGACAGCGTATTTAGGAAACTGAAGGAAGGGACTTCACTACATTAGTTGGCTATATCAACGGGTACCGACTAGTGGATTTCAACCAAATGAGAATACCATCTAGTATACCTTGAGTGACATTATGTTATTTATTTTTTGAATTTTTCCTTTTAGAAATAAACCTACGATTCTAATTGCACCGAAGAAAGATTTGTTTCTTTTCCTCGACTGCACTGGACGTCTGCTTTGTGTTCACGTTGGCTTTGCAGTTTGAAGTGTTTCATTTTGAACTCTTTTCATCAATAAAGAAAAAAATCGAACTCTTAATTACTCACCTGAGTACAAAAAAAGCGTCAGCTCCAAAATATGTATTGAAGAGAAGCTTGGATATCGGACTCTGCAAGAACGGTTTTATTTCCACACCTCCTTTAGAGGAACAAAATTTATGTCGTAAGAATAGAAATTAGTTCACTCATACCAGCATGAAATAAATAAATAAATAACTCACGGCCAATGTTTCTCTTAAAAACACAATATCATCAAGTTTTTTTTGTAAACTCATTCAAACTCATCTATTCATTTTGCAGATCTATTTATTAAAATAAAATACATCCTTAAATAGTTCTAAATTATATCCTAATGCATTTTAAGCGTACAAATTTTAATTCTTCTTTGAAATTTTTCTCGATTTATTCCGGTATTCATATGAAAGAAACCTACATTTTCTTATTTAAGAAATACTGGTGGTATCCAAATTCATCGCATAAATTCTAAATATGCTTATTCAATTAAATATTTATGTCTGTTAGTACACTATCTTAAGTGACAATTTAATATTTTAAAAGAGAGTTTAAGAAGTTTCAGAAAGCGCCATATAATGCAAAGGACAATTTATTCTGTAAGAATGGTTATCTTTTGTTCTTTTCGACAAACAGCTATGTCACTTTGCACATCCGAAGATGCCTTCGGGCAAATACGATTTAAACACCAAGATCATTAAAATTGGACTTAAGATTATTTATCTCTCGGGTAAAGATATGTAATATTTATTTTCTGCATTCTAATTAAACGTAATGCTTATCTTCTCTACTTTAAATAAAAGCTATATTTAATTTCGATATTTTAATTGAAAGTAATATTTAGTTTCTATATTTTAAGAAAAAGTAATATTTATTTTTTATATTTTAATTAAAAGCAATATTTAATTTATTCATTTTTAAATATTTTTTGTTTGATAATAAAACAGTTTTTAATTTTATTTTGCTGCGCCATTCGACAATTGAAGTTTTCTTTCATTATTTGTTTCAAGTAAAGTTTTTATTATAAAGATAGTTGATAGGGATGTATTGGCATGAGTTAAATGCATGAAGCCGGTTTACCATATCTGTAAATCTGTATTCATGAAGAAAAGAAAGCTCATCAGAGTATATTTATCTATTAGTATGACAATTTAATAAAACTGACTGGCACCCAGAGAAAACAAACTGATTTTCCTTAATGAATAATAGACTTATTTTATTAATATTGGTACATGTTTACCTAAATGATTAAATGAATTAACTTATTTAATGAGTTTTCTACCTTCTTCCTCATATGCATTTAATTTTCCTCAATATGAAATCTTTAATAACAATTTTAAAGGAGAGTTATTAAATTTATGCTGGTACCTAGATAGGATGAATTTCATATCTTAAATTTCATTAAATACTCCGTTGAATGTCAGGAATGTCTAACTTATTCAATGTTCTTCAAAACCGAAATTTTCGAATAATTTTCATTACAGAGAGTCGCAGAATTTGGGGCATAACAGTGGAGTTTTTTGGGAGGCGTCCAGTTTCTGTTTGTAGCAAGACAAACATCAAAACTTCGAGGTCGGAAGACGGGCTTATTTTCTTTGGGGATGGATTGAAAATTGTCTGCATCTCCGAAGACCATAGATTGTTTTGTATAAACACCATGTCATAGTGGGGTTAACAGAGGTTGAAGCTGGGGAATGTCTTTCGAATAGTTGAGTCTCATTTCAATGAACATTTTGATTTCGTTCTGTTTAGTCTTATGTCGCTCTTTTTGGTTGAATTTTTTTCATGATATCTGATTCCAGGAGAGGTAAAAGGCACCATTTTTTACTGAACATTTTGGAATATTCCACATTTTTATGCTCTACATTAGACGTCTTTTTTCCGTTAAGTTTTCAAATTTACAGTTAATTTAAGAAGTCTCCACAACTTTGGAAGTTTTCAACACAATCGCAATTTTTTTCCTTTTACCTAATTGTTTTTAAAATTTCTAAAAGTTAACCCGGAACCCGGATTTTCCCGACATTTTTTTATTTATTTTTAATACTATGTATTTTAGTGAAAAACTTTCTCTTTTTCCTTATTGACGCAAAAATAAATATCTGTTTTGAAAAAAAAAACTTATTCTGAGAATAAACTAGCTTATCCTGTGCCTAGTGTGAATTAATAAAAATTCAGTTGACAATAAATTCGATAATATTGTTGAAAAATTATAGAACTTATGACGGTGGATACTCAATCAAAAGTTCTTAGGAAATTTTTAAGATTAGTTTAGTTTAGTTATATTAACGTCCCGTTTTTGAAGCAACACGAGGGCTATTTTGGGACGGACCTCGTAATTTTGAACCTCGGTCAGATGACGAGGACGACACCTGAGCTGGCACCCCCCTCTCCAAACTTCCACGCCACACCAACGGGAGGACGTTTGACCACTACGTATGATTTAACGTGCAACAGGCCCCATACACGGCGGATCTTCAGTGGAATCGGGTCTCGAACCTGGAACATTTAATGACTTTAATCTTTTTTAATTGATTTCAACATTTATTTCTGATTTTGTAGTTACGAAAATTTTGCCACAGTGCAGAACGGGATTTGAAATTTTCTAGTCAGTTAGGATGTTACGGTATCATACTTTCAAGCGCTGTTTTCAGTTACGGCTACAAGATCGGAAAAGTGTTTCTAAAAGCAAATTTGTTTTTCACAAATAAGAATAGCATGAAACCTAATTCACACGATAAAAAAAGTTACCCTTCTCCATTATGATTAAAAGTTAGTTATTAAAATGTTTTGGATTTTTCCATGGATAACCTTTAGAGAAATTAAATTCTAGTATTATGTTTTTGAAAAGTGAGAAAATTTTTGTCTTACTAAATAAGCTTATTTTAATATTTAATGGCATTCATATAACATTTATATTATAATAAGAAATTCCTTCACATTTTAACCGTCTTCAGAGGTATTTGTATTTATCCTCCAAAGTATATATGTCTTATTAGACAAATAATTGGAATGTTCAGAATAAAAAAATACCTATCAGTCCTTAATAAAATTATTATAATAAAATTATTATACTTATTTTTAAACTGTTATTATCATTTGGTAAAATGTTATACAATTTTTTGTTTTATATAACTATAATTAACTTTCTCGTAGATTACAGAACAGAACAGAACGCCGTCCCTTACCCCCGTACCCATGACCAGACCGGTCACTGAACGGTTGGATGGGCAAGACACGGGAATTTTATTTAAGAAAATCAAAACCAAAATAAACAAAAAGAAGGAAATATATACACTATGTACATCACAGACATTTTCACTTTTACACTATTAGTTCGTAGTAGTCTTCTTTTCTTTAGATGTTGAATAACTTTCTTTTATTTGAAGGTGGAATGTCCGGTGATTGGGCTACTTACTTCAGCTCGCTGGGATGTTGAAGGCTAGGGAGGCCGGAAAAGATCTCTGTTTTCGCTAATGAATTTGATAATCCCACGAAATTTCTGCCTGTAGACGAGGTTATTGACGACCCTTTTCAGCCATTCTTGTTCGAAGTTTGGCGCTGGCTTCCTCATATGCCATGACACTGTATAGATACACTCCGTGGCATAGTGAAGTGCCGTGCCAATTCCACCACAACCTCAATAATCGCTGTCAGACAGGTGAAATCTTTTGAGGTAGGCAGGGAAAGGTCCATGTTGAGAGAAGAAGATAACATCCTCTCTAATCCAGTTAGTGGGACGGAGACTAACTGAGGTCATGATGTTATAGATTTTCCCGCCTGTATCGTCATTCTTCCATAAGGTGTGTCACTCCTCAAGCATCCTCTTCCGGAGGAGGCCTTTTGTGTGCGGTTTAGGAAGCTTAGCATATGAATAGGGTTGCCCATGTAGTGTTGCGTCTTTTGCCAGTTAGTCTGCTCTCTCATTGCCTATATTATCTGCATGCGCTTTAACCAAGAGTCCTTTATTCTTGGATGTGTGAGGAGGATTTTCAATATTTTTCTTGCTGTTTCGTTTGTGCTCTTTGAATTGGAAGATGACATGATACTTGCTCTATTGTCTACGTGTATTTTGGAGGTATTGTGGTTTGGCAGATGAGATGCGTATATATTACTGCTTCGTGAAGTGTAGTTAGTTTAGCTTGAAATACGGTGTTGTTATCGTTGAGTTTAGCAGACCACTGGTAAGCCCAGATATCATTGGTCAAGATGCAGAAGGCAGCTCCAACTCCGTGTTCGGTTTTCGAGCCATCTGTGAAAATATTTATAATGTCTTTTCGGGCTATATATGCTTCTCCATCTTCAAAAGAGATTTGGTTCGGTTTGTGATGTTCTGAAGGATGAGTGGACCAGCCTGTTGCCTTCATCTCCAGATCATGCGGTTGGGTATCTGTCATGAAAGGGGGAAGAGGGATTCTTAGGCTATAAATTGAAGTAAACCTGGCTTCGAACTGTAGTTACATGTATAGGGGAGGGATTCAGAGTATAGTTTGTAACGCTGCTGTTGGGGTGGTGCGATAAGCTCCCGATATATGGAGTAGGAATGGCCCTTGAATCGAAAAAAGTTTCCTCTTCATTCTGAATGATGGATTTAGACACCAAGCTGAAGATCCGTTGGCCAGCATTCTCTCAATAACCGTTTTATAGAGAGTCCATCCATGTATCTGAGAGATTCCCCAATTGCCACTTGCGATTCATTTGAGGTTTTGCTGATGGCTTTCTCTCCTTGCTTATTAATGTGCTCCAGCCAGTTGAGTCGATCCTCAACGTGTATCCCTAGGTACTTAAAAGATTCAACTCCATTTATTTTATAACCGTTCCATGTGATCTTGGGACTTCTTACCATTTTGCTGAATAAGATATAATTTGTTTTTTCTGTTGAAATGGCAAGTTCATTTTCTGAGCATCAGGAGCTGAATTGGGTTATTGCACTTTGCGTGTCTTCTACAAGGCTTTTATTTGTATCCGCTTTAATGACCAGCACAAAATCATCTGCGAAGGCTTGTATATCAACGTTATCTGGCCAGGCTTGATTGAGTATTTCGTTGGCTACGTGGTTCCACAGGGCCGGGTCACTGCACGAACCTTGAGGGCAGCCTTGCTTTTGATCCTTTGTGGCCCTACCTTGTGGGGTCAGTGGTGTCACTTTTCTATTTTGAAGAAGGCTGTGAAAGAGTCTATTTATGTTACTTGGGCAAGCGCTAACGTCCAAGCTCTTAAGTATGGCTCGATGTTGCAAGTTTTCAAAGGCTCCCTTGATGTCAATAGAGAGCACTAAGACATGCTTGCCATCTCTTCTTGCTGTTTTAATTTTTCTTAGTAGCTCGTTGATGGCTGTATCCACAGACTTGCCTTCTCTGAAGCCATGCTGTCGGTCGTTCAGGCTGTTGGTGGACTCCAGATGATAAGTCAGCCTCTGAGTCATAATTTTCTCCAACACCTTCCCTATTGTCGGTAAGAGTGAAATAGGACGATAAGAGGAGGCCAGCCACTGGTCTTTTCCTCCTTTCTGGAATAAGATAATATTTCCTATTTTCAAGGAATCCGGGAAGCAGCTTAGATGAAGGCACTTGTTGAAGAGGGTTGGAAAGATATTATTGAAGCGCTTATGAATGATTTTAATTAGGAGGTTGTGGATTTCATCTATACCCGGTGCTTTGCCTGACGGAAGATGTTCTATTACCGCCGATATTTCTTGGGGGGTGAATGGAGGATCAGGTGGCTGTGTTGAGGTGGTTAGATTGTAATTTGTGGGAATGGCATTGGAAATGAAAATCCGGTCCAGGATGTTTTGTGCTGCCTCTTGCAGACTTCCCTTTGGGTATCCGTTTATCAAGTACGATATTTGAGATGGGAAAACTGATTTTCGAAACGCTGCCTTGTACTCTTCCCATACGGATGGGAGGCTGCGCTGCAGAATTTTCTCCAACCCATATTCCTTGCTTGCTTAATATATCATTTGTACTTCGCTTTCTCTTTCTTAAAGACTTGGAATCTTGCTTGCCTTTCAATTTACGGCGCCCGTTGTGCTCTCCTTCGTAGTGCTCTAACTTTCTTCTTATGAATTTCTAGCTGCACTGGCCACCAGTTTGGTTTTGTTAAGAGTAGTTGCTTTTTGATTTTTTGTTGTTTGCATTTATGATTATTGTTTGCAGTTCTATTGTGGCATTATTAAGTTCTGCTGAATATCTGGCTGCTTTCATTTTTCTTTCTAGATGATAAATTTCTTTACCAAGGATATTGAGAAATCTAAGGTGATTGCCATGGCGTGTCTTGTATCTTTTGTAAAATTGATTACCTACTGTGATGCAATTGTTGTTTCTATATATCTGTGGTCGCTTAAGAAGATTTCTTCTAGGACCTTCCAATTAATGGAAGAATCTATAAGTGATTGGGATCATAAGGTCAGGTCTGACCAGACAAAACTGTTATTTCTCTGGAAGGTTGGAAGAGCATCTGGTTTATTGATGATGTTTAAGTTATTAGCCAGGATAAAGTCCAAGATGTCTTTGCCTCGATTGTCATTTGATCTACAGCCCCAGAGGGTATTATGTCCATTGAGATCAGCGCCAGTTATGATCTTTTCCTCTGGTAAGCTGGAGATGATCTCCTGAATTTCCTGGAGAGTTGTATGAAAGTTTTGTGCTGGTGAGGAGTAGGCTGAAATTATTGTTATGGCAAATGATGACGTCTGGATTTTAAGCGCTACCATGTTCACTTTTGTTGCCAACAAGGCAGGTTTTAATTTAGGTGAAGGAATTAGGATTGCAGCTTTCTGATTTGAGGAGCTGAATGTTTTCCAGGTTTGAGGGATTCCCGGGATTACGTTATTATTGACGTATTGTTCTTGCACCAAGATTACATCTGGCTTGATCGTGCTTGCTGTTTCTTGGAGTTGATTGGTGGCTGCCTTTGCTCTAGCTAAGTTGATTTGAAGGATTTTTAGGGACTCATTTGAAGACTCTGTAGCAATGTTGTAGGGAAATTGAGTGTTTTCAAAAATACTATTATCCATACTAAAAATACTCCCTCGTTTTTTGTATGCTGTTACTTCTTTATTGTAACAAGGGCAATGACTGTAAATGGCTCTGTGCGGGATTTTCCATTTAGTGTCTCGATTTCTGTTGCTTTCGGCACATTTTATGCAGCAAAGTTCATCATTTCTGCAGTATCTGGTGTTGTGTCTGAGTCCACAGCATCCACAGAATGGAGTGGTGAACTTGCACTCCTTAGAATTAGCTGTGTGTCCATAGGCTTGGCATGTCGATAATCTCTTGATGTGCAGGAATTCTTTCATTTCGTACATGGCCCACTTTATCGGAATCTTTCTCAGTCGTCTGAGGTTGAAGAAGGCTTCGCAAGGAGCTTCTAGGACTCAGTGACTCGTCCCTTCTTTACGACCTCTCATTTTAAATCGGAGTCGCAGATCCTCCCTCCAGTTACTATAGGCTTTCAGGGCAATTTGCACGTCTTCGTTTGTGGTGTCATTGGGCAGGTCGTATATTATAAGACTCGGATATCTCTTCCCAGGTAATCTTAAAGAAATATTTTTTCAGGATGTCGTTTGAATAAATCGTTTCTCTGAGATTTTCAAATTGCTGATGCTCGTCCCAGACTATAGCTAGTCCTTTGTTTTGGATTTTTCTTACATTCTTGAACCTGAAATTGGTGCTGTCCACCTTTAACTCTTATGTTAGGATCTCTTCTATTTCTTACATTTTCCTCTGATGGTTAGAGGAGCAGAGTTGGCTTCTTTCTTTAGTTATTCAGTTTTGCCACTTCTGCATACGAAAGCTACATTTGGGATCTTGATGCTGCGAGCTCATTCTGGCTTGGTTTATCAACAGACTGGTGGGCTTTTGTCCCTTCTAATGAATGGGGCAGATTTAACACTTGCGAGCTGTTAAACTGAGTTTCAGCCTCTGTACCCTCTTCCTTCTTGTCGGCTGTTGCGATTCTCCCCCTTAAAGTGATATTATTTACTTCCTTCTTTAGGGGCACCGGTAAGTGGGAGCGCATGCTATCCGATGGGCGGCTGTTGACCAGGAGACGGAGTCTTTACAAAAGTTCTTCTATTGGAGTATCTTTGTCACTTATTGGGCAGTCTTCGATGGAGGATTCCGTTCTTCTAAGTGGCGGTAAGCCAAGATCAACGAGAGGAAGATTCATTATGGAAGATGATTCACTAGAGATTTCTCCCATTATCAAATATGCAGAAAAATTATTCTAAAGTTCAGATCTGGATTGTTGATATTAATAAAATTATTAAAAAACCAATGATATTACAGGAAAGGCTACCGGGGCAGTTATTCCCCTTCAACCCGACCAATCGTGCAGTGCAAGTAAAAGAACTACCTAAGAAGAAACACTAGGAAAAAGTTAAAAAAAGCTTTTTAGTTCTTCTCACTGTATAAGCGAGGATAAAAACTACTTTGGAGTAAAAAAAAATCCGCAAGGGAACCCTGGACCTATAAGACAGTTTCTGATCCAAGGCTGGGAAGTTTAAAAAAATAATAATAAAAAATTTAAAAAAAGAGTCCAAAACCAAAGGACACGAAAACTATGGGAGCAAGACGACAGAAAGATGGAAATATTTTATGAAAAAATTTATATGGAGCAAGTCGGCATATCAAAGAGTGACTAAAACAAAGCTGGAAAATGGGGCAAAAAGAGATGAATATATATATATATATATATATTTAAAAAAACGCTACCGCTGAGCCGAAAAGATGCGTGGTTCAATTAAAAAGCAGCAAAGAAATCCTGTCGAAAAGGGGGGAAGAGAAAAAGGTGGATGACAAAAATCAAAATGGGTGATCAGGAACATGAACAAGTACAAAAAAATTAAAGAAAAAAAACCTTGCAACAGAGATAAAAAAATACAGTACTTGCACTGCACGATATGCACTAAAAGGTCAGGATTTCTAGGGAACACTTACCCCATTTGCCCGGGAAGGAATTATCTCAGCATTTTTGAAGAGTACATATTCCTAGGAGTCCTTTTGCTAATGTTTTGACTGTGATGAGTGCTGATACTTGAAAAGAACCCAGACTCTTAAATGGTGTAATCACACTTGAGTGGAAACACCAAGTTCTGTGTAAAATATACACGTACAGTGTTGGGAATATGCTTGTGAACGTTGAAACACTTCGAAGAAATTTGCTGTAAAACGCTATCAAAACTCGAGGCAGCCGGGACGGTTGACGTTCCCGAAGCAGGACAGCTCTTCCACACGTCCGTACCGGTCGGTGTCAGGGGGTCGACTCTCTCGTAGATTACAACAGTTTTATCCACAGAGAAAAATGGACAGGAATTAAATTAATAAAAATTAAGAAATATCCAACCAAGTGCTATTAAATTTCATGGGATACAACGGAAGACCATTTCCTTTAATATGTTCTAATTTCAAGGCTCTTCTACCTTTAGTTTAGATGCTATGACTTTTATCTCGCTAAAAAGCGAAACTGGAATAATGTGCATCTGCTAGATTGGACCGTTTTCACAACTTAAATTTTATACATTATGTGGGTCGAAAAATAGAAAAATTACGTTGCAATGATGTAAATGTTGGTTATGAAATCATTTCTAAGAGAAAGCGCTACATGGTAGCAGAGCGAGAACAAGTCTTTAGAATCGGATATCATAAATTAAATTTTTCAACCAAAGAATAATAGACCTTACGCTTTTTTAAAGTAAGTGGTTAAATATGTTCTTATGTTGTTACTTAGTTGTAAAGGTGTTTCCCTGACATGGCAATCTCTGCGACCAATTTGGCGTATTGGCGACAACACTTGGCGTCCATTTTGGCGATACGCGACAAAATTTCGAATTTAACGATAAGATCGACACAGGAGGCAAACCTGTTGACGTCACCTTCTCAGTAGTTCATGCTGACCAAATGCTGACCAATTTGGCGAGATATCGATTATTCTAGAATGTACTTTCAATGTCTAAATAAATAGTAAATATGATAATAGCTTCAAACCGGAGGCAGACATGTTGACGTCACCTTAGCAGTAGGCTCTGCCTTCAATAAAGATGTTGCATACTAATTTTGGTGAGCAATTCAGCCATATTTGGCGAGAAATATATGTTTTTAGGTTGCACCTTGCATTCTGTGGTAAATATGGTAATAGCTCGAAACAGAAGGAAGATCTGTTGAAGCACCTTGGTGGCAGGTTCTTCCTTTAATAGAGATTGTTTATACCAATTTTGGTGCCAAATTAGGTTAGAATTCTATGCTCTTAGTATTAAACTTCTATGACTAAATCTATAGTAAATATGGTAATAACTGGAAGTAAACCTGTTGATGTCAACTTAGCAGTAGCCCTTCAATAGAGATAAATTTGGAGACTTTGGCGACAAAATGAACTTTCTTGAAAGCCCTCAAACTGTTAACCCATTTCTACTGAATTCATGAACTTTCTGGTGATTACGTCACTTCGTAGGTAATGAAGTCACTTCCTGTTGAAAAATTAAAGGCAAGCTCTCAAGCCAAGGACATTCAGTTGTATCTTGATCAGCAAGCAAGCTGGTGAGCTGATAAGAAACCTTTGAGCGCTGTGTTGAGATTTATAGGTAACCTTTGTTGTGAATTTTTACGAGTGCTGTTTTAATACTTGTGCTACGTTTCTTTTCCTAGAATATTTGTGAAATAAAGAGCTTTATTTTTTAAATCCTGCTTATTAGATTGCATTCACGTACAGCCACAAGACAATTTTGTTACATTTGGTGTCAGAAGTGGGATATTTTGATTTTCCCCTGAATGCCAGATACCGGACTTTGACCAGATCTATGGATAATCAATTTGAAAAACTGTTTGCCATGATGGCAGAGATGAAGGCTGGTCAGGAAGAGATGAGGGTTGCACAAGCCGGATGGGAACAGAAAATGGAAGTTGGACAGGAAGAGTTGAGGGTTGCACAAGCCGGATTGGAACAGAAAATGGAACCTGGACAGGAAGACATGCGATCCGGACAGGAGAGACTGGAACAAGAGTTGCGATCCGGAGAAGAAAGACTGGACAAAGTCGTGCTCCGTATTGGCCAAAAAGAGAACTATAATATCAGCAAGATCAGAATGTGTTATCCAGGGAGTTCCCGAAGTTCCTAGACAGTTCAGATATGCTGTAACAGACTTTCCTAGCCAAGTCTCCCATAAGGGTGTTCTTGTGGAGGCCACACTGGTTGATTTGGAAAGGGAAGCTATCCGGGTTAGAGTTCCGAATTTGAATAATAAACTCAATATTCTGGAAAAAGGAATTGTTATTGTGACCTGTGAACAAGTGGTGGGTATCGTCGTTCGTCCTCAAAAATTTCTGGAGCACATCATCTACCGTCAACATTGGAGAATCTTGAATTACTTAATGAAGAACAGCGAAGAGCAGTACGGAAGTTACTTAAAGAATTTCAAAACTTGTTTTCGACCTGTGACGCTGATGTCGGCTGCTTCAATATGACACAACATAGAATTAATACAGGTGACCATCCACCAATCAAGCAATACCCAAGACGTTTGCCTCTTGCAAGGAAAGAAGAAGCAGATCATGTAGTTAAAGAAATGGTTGACAACGGGATAATTGAGAAAACATCTGGCCCTTCGGCTTCGCTTTTTCGCTTGTTAAAATGAAAGATTGATCAACACGATTCTGTGTTGACTATAGGAAACTGAACGAAATTACGAAAAAGGACAGTTATCCCCTACCACGAATAGACGAAACCCTGAATGTTTTGAATGGAAGTCGATGGTGTACGACACTGGATTTGAAAAGTGGATACTGGAAAGTTGAGATCCGTCCTGAAGTTAGAGAGAAGACAGCCTTCACCACCGGACGAGGACTTTGCCAATTTAAGGTAATGCCTTTCGGAGTTTGTAACCCCCAACTACACTTGAAAAACTAATAGAGACAGTACTACTTGGACTATCCTCCGAAGCCTGCTTAGTTTATCTAGATGGCATTATAATAGTAGGACGAACAAATGAAAGCATCTAAATAACCTTCGTAAAGTATTCCAGAGACTGCAAAAATCCAATCTTAAGTTAAGCCGTAAAAAATGCAGGTTCTTTCAGAAGGAGGTTGCTTACCTCGGACGTTATTTCAGCACAAGGAGTTAAATCCGATCTAGAAAAAATAAGGCAATAGTTGATTGGCCTCGTCCAGACACAGTACATGACCTCCAAAGTTTCCTAGGACTGTGCACCTATTATCATCGTTTTGGGAAAAATCTCTTCACACTAGCAAGACCTCTAGATAAATTAACTGAAGCTAAATCCAACTTTAGTTGGACAGATGAATGTAAGAAATCTTTCAATAGTTTGAAGCAGGCTTTGACATCTTCTCCTATTTTGTGCTACCCCCGGATTGACAAAGATTTCATTTTCGATACGGATGCTAGTAATGAAGGAATAGAAGCCGTGCTGTTCCAGAATAATGGAAACGAGGAAGGTGTCATCGCAAGAGCTTGGGTAAGTGAGAGAAAAATTATTGTGTCACCCGTAAAAAATTACTTGCCATTGTTAAATCTATAAAGCATTTCCATCACTACCTCTATCTACAGAAATTTCTTCTGCGGACTCATCATGATTTCTTAAGATAGCCTTTGAATTTTAAGGAAACTGAATGCCAGAGAGCTCGCTGTATCCGAAGACTTCAGGAGTATTATTTCGAAATCCAGCATCGCAAAGGGACTTGTCACGAAAATGCAGATGCCCTCTCTCAAAGACAATGTAAAGAAAGCTGCAAACACATTGCGTTAATGCCGAGTAAAAAGATCTGAATAGAGACAGATACTTCTTTAAAAGTTTTAACAACAACATCTTTAGATCCCTGGTCTTCATGCTATATCCAAAAGGCGCTGCTAGAAGATCTTGCTATTATGTCAATTCTGGAGATGAAACTAAATTCGGAAGATCGACCATCTTGGCAAGAAATCTCTCCACAAAACAAAACTGGGCTCTTTGGGACTCCTTACATCTTAAGGACGGTGTTCTATACCGTAGGTGGGAGAGTGATGATAGGACCTCCTTTAGATGGCAACTAACTCTCCTAAAGAGTAAAATTCCAGAAGTTCTGCGAGAGACTCGTGATAGCGCAAGTGGAGGCCATTTTGGAGTCATGAAATCTTTAAGCAAAACACGAGAGCGATTTCATTGAGATCGACTTCGTGTCGACGTTCAAAAATGGTGTCGTGAATGCTACGCTTGTGGATTCCGTAAAGGACTTAAAAGAATGACTAAAGGTCGCTTACAACGCTATAATGTGGGCGCACCATTCGAAAGAATGGCTCTTGTTATCCTAGGACTTTTCCAGTAACAACAAAAGGCAATCGATATGTCCTAGTATTAATGGACTCTTTTACCAAGTGGTCTGAAAAATTCCCGCTCCAGACCAGGAAGCCTCGACTGTAGTTGAAGAACTCGTTCGAAGCTGGATTTCATGTTTTGGCGTGCCAATAATATTGCATTCGGATAAAGGTAAAAATTTTAATTCTGCCCTCTTTACTGAGCTTTGCAATCTTTTGGGAATTCTGAAAACACGAACTACCGCGTTGCATCCCGAGTCCGATGGCATGGTCGAGAGATTTATTCGAACGATTTGAAATCATCTGTCTTTATTTATTTCGAGGAACCAGACAGATTGGATACACCTTTGCCACTCTTTCTCTTGGAATATAGGAGCGCAGAACATGAGGTTACCGAATTGAATGCAGCGGAAATGCTTTTTGGTCGAGCGCTACGATTGCCCTGTGATATTCTCTTTGGACGACCGAGTGAAACGCCTTCCTCGCCGAATGACTACATGAAACATTTGGATTATATATATATATATATTAGGATGGCCCTTATTATAATGGCGAAAAATTTATTTAACGTTTTTTAAACGCACGCCCGCTACTTTTCTTCCTTTTGCCAAAATGTGAAAGTATACCAAATATTTCTTTAATACATAAAGGTTAATCCGTGCCGCATAAAACTTGATTAATCTGATCATTCCTGAAAGTGCATGAAAAGTTCTCCATAACTTAACTTGAGTACACGAAACGGCGGGAAATTATCCATAATACCCTATTCTACTACTATTTATCTGATTTGGAAAAATTAACCTAGGAGAGACAATCTGATGACGAATCTGATGCATTATATCTCAATGGAGAAGTGACTAAATACAGCGAAACCAAGATTCTGATGTGAAGGATTATCCAGTTCACGAAGAATTATAGGGACTCACGCTCGAACACAAACGTTTGTATCACCCATTCACTCAACATCTAATATTATAGAATAAAGTATAAAGTTTTGTATAAGTTAATAAACGTAGAGATGGAAAAAACGGGATGGCGCATTAGGTGCACTAATCTGCAAAGTGTTAAATATAGATGTAGGAGAAAAAATTGATAAAAATTAGGCATTTAAAATTTGATATTTGATATTCATATAAAGAAATTGTATTATTTTGCTGTACTAATTTACAGTTTTAATAATATAATTTTTGATAATATATTGAAAACTAAAATATATACAGTTTTTATTAGTATACTGAAATAAATTTCTGCATTTAATAATAGCCTTAATGTGCAGTACGGGTACCATATTTACAAACCCTACCCTGATAGAACTGAGGCAGGAAATAAGCTAATATCATTGGCTACGAGGGGCAGTGACGTCGATTTCAGCTCTCGCACGTAGCGTACGGCAATCATAACAAAACAAGAGTCGTCTTACTTTTCTCCGTTTTCCCACAGTTAAACACAGAAAACATTCTTACGTGGATTGTAATATTTTTACAAATGAAATTATTTTTTAAAATATCATAAAAAATTAAACATGCCGAAATGTAAGAAATTATACTAATGAAAAGTCTAATGATAACAAATTTGTTTGGAGGGTATTAACTAAGAGGTTAGATAAATGTTGTTGCGTTTTTTAACGTCATTCCAGTGAAAAAGTTCATTTGATGTTTCACAATCAACTAATCTAACTATAATTAATGTCAAATAATAGCAAAGCGATTGAATTTATATGTATTGTAAAAATTAATTAGCTAAGCTTAGCCCTAATACCCGATTTTCATAGTTTGTTTACTGGTAATGGGAGATTTTGCTGATGTACTTTGCGTTCAGTTACATTATTACTAATACTATTTCGTACAAATACCTAATGGAACGGCAGAAAATCGCGGTAACAGCAGAAACATTTGTTTGCCTGGTAGTTTGTCAGATGTAATCTTAGTTTTGCTCAAATAGAATCTGTTTTAGCTCTATTAAATATGGTATTTATAACTAACTAACTAAAGTATTTTTCCAGTTTATAATTGTAGAAAAATAATTCGTGCGTCATTCCTTCAATGTAAAAAAAATGTGCAGATAAAGGATGCAGCACTTACCCTTTGTAGGAAATAAAATCATTATTTTTAATCTGGAAGCTAGGCATAAGTAAGGAATGATTAATTTTGATTAGGTTTTCGTATAGCAACTATTTTCTGTCTAGGTAATTTTATTTAAAATGCTGAAGGGTGTTGAAAGGAGAAATCTTATCGAAAACAGACTCACATTAGTAAGTGAGTTGGATAGTAATAGATACCAATATTTTATATATCGGAAAGGTATTATCCATAAATGTAATTATATAAGCAGCTGATTTTGAGGTTATCAGTCTGGAATTTGTTTATCACAGTTGTTTACATTATTATGCACACTAGGTAAGATAAATTCATATTTAAGTTCATTCTAGATATGCTTTTATTGTCAGAAAATGAAAGAAAATTTCAATTTATTAAGTGCAATCTAACAATTGCATATAAAGAAAAACTTTTTTGCATTTGCTGTGATAACCCTAATGATGAAAGAGGACCTTGGCTTAAAGCCCTGAAGAAATAATTTTGCTTTGTCAACAAGCTGAGAGGATGAAAACCATTCAATCTTATTCAACACTTTGTACCCCATGGGCAATTTTAGTAGCAATTTGATAGCAAACAATTGAAGAAGAATCTTATAAAAGGTTTAGCAGAGTTATGGATATACTAAAGATCAATTCTACGCCATGCTAAAGGGCTCCCAATATTTTAATTTTCTTGAGGGCAGAAACAATGCACTGAAAGAAAACTTGGCCAAGAAACACAATTTTCTGTGTATTTTTTCAAATGTAGGGTGGGCTCTTGGAGGTGGCTTGGGGATTATAAAAGCTAGAAACCCAAATGGCAAGGGCAGCAATGTCTTCAGTGTGTTTGCCGTATGTCACCAACCTGTGCAGAAGGAAGCACAATGCTTCCACTTTGCATCACTGGGAATGAATATTTGAAAATGTTGAACGAAGAGAATTGTGATGTCGCCTTTCGAGATGACTCAGCTCAGGAGCTAATAATACGAATAATTTTTTGTGGGGTTGCCATAAGGATTTTCAGATGGTGTTATCCAGTGAGGCATATACACTTAAATGAACTGCTCAACAACGGTAGAGACTACGGCAGAGACTGCAGGTACTAATTACAGAATGCTGTTTCATAACTTTCTTGAAGAAGATGAGGAAAAAGACATTAGATTCTGCATTGATTCAGAACACGTAATAAATTCAAATAAAGAGAACAGCGAGGAAAGAGTTGATAAAGGCATTCTGGAGACTCTTTTTGAAGAATTTAGTCCTTTGGAACCAGGTAAAGGGAAGCTTAGAACTTGTTTCATTTTTTATGCATGTGTGGGTACCGAATGGGAGATGTGTTAAAAAAGCAACTAAACTGTGAACTGTATAAAGATTAGAAGTTTTAGATATTTCTTTCACATATATTAATCAAAGAAACTTGACGGCACTTTTCATTAAATACATCTTTTATTTCAATCATTGCATTTTGTGCATTTATAAGAATATTAATTCTTGTGGTAACTTCAATATAAAGGACATGCAACATGTATCTTGAGTAATGAAAGAATATTATAAAGGAGCAGCAAATAGAATGGGAACCATTTTTTATATTTTCTAAAATGTAAATTTCAATGACATTCTGTCATTATAATTTAATTACTATCCTCTACAATATAAGTTAAATAAAATATGAGAAAACTTTGGGTATCTTTAAGATCAAATAACAATTCTGATGTTAATGAAGAAGGAGATTGTTGAATATAGTTAAATAATTAACCAATAGAGTTACTGAAATAATATGAGCATTTAAAATTCTTAAGGAAAAGATTACGTAATACAAAGAAGAAAAGAAACTCAATATATACTATTTATTTTGATGCATGTTTTTGCCTGTAAGTCTGAGATTTCCACCAAATTATCTTTGAATCTAGATACACCAGAAACTAGAGAATTAATTAATTTTAAAATTAGAAGTTAGATACAAAGATAAATAATATAATGAAAATACTCATAATTATAATTATTTTTCTACAACTATATTAGGATCATAATAACCAGGAAAAGATTCTGATACATTTGGTAATGTCTTCAAGAGAATGTGAAACAATGCTGGATACTTTAAAATAATGTGTCTCTCAAGAGAATGATAAAATATAACCATAAATATTAAAATGAATCTATAAAGGCCAAGAAAACATTGATGTGTTTGTGTTATTGCTTTTTTAATATTAGAATTAGTTTGTGATTTTTGTACTTTATGTTATGTAGATTTTAAAAGGTTTAAATTTATCACCAATGTTTACCAGCAATTTCTTTTGTTCACGTTATATATTTAATGTGTGAAAAAATCGATAGATAGATATAAGATGTTTTCTGTTTTCGAGATCATGTCAAATGATGAACAGAAGGACTGAAAAGATATAGTTACTGAACCTATACAAATTTATTATATTAAAGTAGACTATGTTTTTTTGCCACATAGTTGTCGAGACGAAAGTTAATATTGTACACTTACATTAAAACAAATTACTACTTATATATGAAAATATTGTGAAAATTGTATATTTATATTCAGTTAATATTCTCTTCAAATTGCTAAATTATTAGAAATTATGCGATAGTGACCATTATTTATTATATTACTGGGCATTGAAGCCTTTAGATAGCACGCATGGTTTGTATCAAGTTTGATTTTGACTTGATATTACCTTTCCATAGCAAATTTGACGCGTCAAACTTAGAAGCGAACTTGGCAATTCTGCGTGACAGCGCCACTTTCACTTGCATTTAGGCTTCTTTTTTTGGTTCACCGTGATAAATAAGCGCCACCTCCTATACAGTACAGAATTTACAAACCAGTCTTGATGCAAAGATAGCACAAAGAGATAGTAACTTTGTCTCTGATTTAAAAAACACATCGATTTTTAATGGCATCTCTGAATAAGTCTACTTTTATTAATTCAATATCAATGATAAGTTAACAAAAATAACATTTTTATAAAACTTTTTTGAAATACATTTTCCATCTTTTACTAAATATATCTACTTGCTAAAGAAAATTATATCACTTTTCTGTTTGATTAAAATTTCTAACATTTATAAAACAAAATTAAACCGAAAAACAGTAAATGTTTCATTTGAGAAAAGTAATAACATTCAGTTTGTCTGCCTTTAAAGTAATTACTTTGAACTCCAATTGAACATTCTTTACTAGCAAAACAATGATATTAAGCAAAAATCGCTCTTTGACTTTAAATCATTATTCTCAACTCAAAAATTGATGAAAATCCAGAAAAAGTTTTAAAATCACCAGTGCTACTGCGATTCGAGATCAGACAATGTATAGCGAAATCTATCCTCCTCGCAAGGTTCTCGAACAATTCACACTGCTTTGGAACAGGATCGCTGAGTCCTATCCCGGTTTTGTTGGTACTCAGTTTGCTATAATTTCAGTAGGTTTTGCAATGCAAGACTGCTACAAGTTCGTCCCATGTAGACTTCGAGCAGTTAACTTGTTGCAAACTTGTTTCACTTGTACTCTTGTCGTGTCAAATTTGCTGTAGCTTACAGATTTGCAAATGAGTCTCTACAAACTAATTAGTATTTGGGGTATTTTGTTACTAAAGTACCCATAAAAAAAATTTTCTTTAAAGCTTGGAAATAACTTGAAAGGCACTATATCTTCTTTATTAAAATATTTATAATAGTGTGAAATATATAAGAGTTGATATTTATTATTAATATAGACTATCAATAAATGTCTTCTAAATCTGGAAATCAATAGAAACTGTATGTATAAATATAATAAAAGTATTGGAAGCATTTATAATCTTTTTTATTGTACTAATAGCTACTTGTTTGAAATAAATTTTACAAATTTCCTATTGTTTGCTACTAATCAAAACAATAAACAGACAAATTATCTTCCCTCACATTCAATTGTAATTTTCGTAAAGAAAGATTCTGAAATTACATTACATTATATACTTAGTTTCGCTTCCGGCAATATCGATTTTAATGTTTTGTAACTGACCAATTTTTTCTTATTTACAAGCTTTAAATTGCCAATATCGCAAATAAGCATTTTTATAAAAACTATATCATAGATATTCATATAAAAAGCTAAGAAAAAGTAAATTTTGTATCTATATCACAATTAAAAGTATTCTAGTATTAAAGCTTCTAGTAATTTTCTACAAAATAACAGAACTTTTCAACACTGAGCCATTAAATCCTTGAATCTTGATGTTTATTATAATAATTTTAAATTTTTTTGAAAAATCTAAGTTATATTAGCTTTTTGTAAATTATTAAATTTTCTTTGCTTTTACCCCTATTTATATCTTATATTTACTATTTTCTTAATATAATTACAACGCATGTACTAATATTTGCTTCTACTTAAGTGTAATGTTAAAGCATTAAAAGAAAATTTATAATGATTTTACATAAATTAAAACATTTAGTTAAACCTCCATTGTGAGTGGTATAAACTTTGATTCATAATAGGCTTCCTTGTATATGGTGGTGAAAAAAAATTAATTATCAAATTGATGACAATGAAATCATTAAAGGCAGTGGCTGTCATAACCGCGTAATGGAGCAGCAAATGCATGATTCAAACATGAGGAGAAGCGACATCTAAAAATAATGATATTAAAATAAGTACAGGGATGTAAGATGTAATGTATTGCATGTCTCGACTGAGATAAAATATGATCCATCAAGTTTTAGTAAGTTGTGAAATTGATCAAAACTTTACATCCACACACATTCCTTTGAAAAATGGTTAAATCTTACTTAAACTGAAGCTAAAATTGAGAAGATTCATATTAATATTAGCAATTCGCTGCATGAATTGATGTTTAATAAGATTAACATGTTTAGCTAAAAAATGAATATAATTAGATTTTATAAAGTAAATGTTGTTTCACCTATTTTCTTTGCATAAACTTATTATTCCTATCTCTAAAAACAGCTGAGTCCACATTGTTATAAGTATGTCCACTCTGTTGCAGAATGTTTTATTATAATTTTAAAAGTAAATAAAAGCAAAACATTTTTAATTAGGGTTTTAATCTATGAACTATCAATTTGTGGCCAGTAATTATAGTTCAATTTTATTTCATTCTATTTGATTTAAAAGGTTAAAATTTTGCATTTTGAAAAAAAACAGCAATAATTTTCTTACAACATCTGAAGATACATTACCAAGATGCATTTATCTTGAAATTTTACTGAATTTGTTTCACAAAATGCACAATCGTTTGTGTTTAACAATTTGATTTGAAAAATTAAATGGATTTTCAACAATTTAATGCAATAGCAATGTGTACAGAGTGGG